>CM022772.1:2972364-3092364 GCA_012411365.1 Ameiurus melas | reverse complement strand
ATCAACAAGTCATTGGTAACTTTGACCAATGCTGTTTCAGTGCTGTGAAATTTACAAAAACCTGATTGAAGGGGTTCAAAGAGGTTATTGGTTGTCAGATGAGTACAGAGTTGAGAGGCAACAACACGCTCAAGTATTTTTGCCAAAAACGGAAGATTTGGAAACCACAGAATTGGAGAAAGCTGTCTGATCGATGGACTTCCATTTCCAGAAGGTTACTGTTCGGATGGGAGGCTCACTGGAATAAAACAATTTGAGGTTAAAAAAGACAGCTGAATGATCAGACAGTCCAAAGTCAGTAGATGATAACTCAGATACAAATGAGCCATTAGCTATCACAAGATCCAGCCTATGACCCTTGTTATGAATCGGGTCAGTTACAAACTGTGTGAAGTTAAAACAGTCAATTAGTGACAGAAATTCCTTAGTCGCCACAGTGTCACTACAGTCCACATGAATGTTGAAGTCTCCCAAAATTAGAATTCTGTCAAACTTCGTGCTCAACATCGACAGGAAGTCTGAAAACTCAGACATAAAAGCTGCATGCGCCTTAGCCTTAGGTGGTTTATAGACTGTAGCGATGATGGTGGATACAGAAGCGGAAATACTCAAGACCAAGCATTCAAATGATGGAAACTGGGGAACAGACACAGAGCTTGTGTTGAACTTCAGCTTGTAAACCACAATAATGCCTCCGCCTCTGCCAGATAACCTCGGGAGACCTAAAACTCCAAAGCTTGCAGGAATGATCTGGTTAAACAGGAGCCAGGTTTCAGTTAAGAACAACAAGTCCAGCTTTTTATCAGTGATAAAATCCGATAAAACAGATATTAAATTACTGTGATCAACACCAGTATGGAGCAGTTTGTTGGTCTTACGGCGACAGATCGGGACACAGTTTTTAGGAGAGGACGAGACAGCAAGACTGCGCCTCAAACCCCGATGGATATATCGCTTAGGACGTAGCAGTCCAACGTCTTGACAGAGATTGTAAGAGTCTTTGGCTAGGCAATAACAGTTCTGTTTTAGATTCAAAAGCTGGCGTGTAGTGTACCTTAGCCCCATGGTCGGTGAGTGCGCACTCGCAAGGCCAGAGTGACTGAAACTCCGGAGCGCACTGCGAGCACAAATTCGTACAATCCACACACACGGTCCACACACACAGCCGAGCCGAGGCGTTGATTCAGAGTAACACGCTGCAGGTTATTCCAGTGGAGCTTGGAAATAAAAACAGAAATAAAAACTACAGACCAAAATATATAAAATGGCACCACCACATAACATTCGTAACGGCACTAAAAACAATGTTACATAAAAAACTCGCAGTTACAGGAGCGGCAGCAAAACACGCCACTGTACCCTGTCACCGGAACCGGGAAAAAAAGTAACTACAAATTTAAAAATAATAATAAATGGCAAAGAATACTTATTTGAGAATAACATTATTCAAACAGTTATTGCACTTCTTAATCTAATGCATTAGATTTGTGTCACAACTCGTGACGGAGCGGATGAAGGAAGGAGGTAAGCGCACATAAGAACGAGTGTAGTTTATTTATAAAGAAGCAGGCAGATAAATCCAAAACGTAATCCAAAGGCGTAGTCAGAAAACAGGTGAAGGTCAGGCGAATGGCAGAAATAAACAGAAATAAACTTGGGGCAAGGCAGATAACAATAAAGTGGCTCGGAAAACAATTAAAATTTAACTGTACCTGATGAGATGGAAGAGTTTAAAAAAATTAAAACATTCATCTCTTCATACAAAGATGAAAACAAATGATTTGAGAGATAAATGAAAAATAAAGAAAAAAACCCGAATGGACCTAACTGTTATAAACATTCTGTCTGTATTATATTATGGTGTTATTACATATAGACCATTTCAGTACCACAGCACAACGTGTACCTTTCTTCAACATTGTTCTGAATGACGTTTACAGTATTTGTTCTAGGACTTCACGTGTGTCATAAAACGCACATATATCATCAAACATCTGGAAAAACAATGAAATCTATATGAGGAAAAAGACGAGATCAGGATTCACTGATGTTGGATACAAATTATGACCTGGGTGAAGTTGGCTTCTCACCCAACGCAACACATCGGGAAAATAGTCTCAATAGTTTGTGCTCCATTTGTGCTGGTTTGTGCTATACAATTTTTTGTTTGTGCTGCTTCGGTTTTGGAGATATTAAAAGAATATTTATTGGTCATTCTGAGGTCACTCAGCCTCCCACATGCTCGAAATACACTCCAAATGCTCTCAATCATTTGTGCTTCGTTTGTGCTGATAAAAGTTACGCTTTTGTGACTGTCTTTTTTAACAATACAGTTGAATTAACAAGGTAAAATTCCAATGACAAAACGAATCACCTGAAATAATCGTGTGATTTATTTATTCATTTACACGTGATTCATTTTCACGTGATTTATTTTCATGTGATTCATTTACCTTTTCTCCCCTCCCTTCCCTTTCCCAAATATTTCATTGAGAAGAAAACAAACAAACAAAAACAAAACAAAAAAAAACAAAAAAAAAAAAAACAGTTTTGAATTAAAGTTCGAGTGGAAGACGTTTCAAATGTGTAAAAACCTGAGATCTCTTGTCAGGATTACCCATACCTCTAACATTCCAACTAATAAATCTAAAGATGTGCCTGTCCCAGCTATGCTGGGATCCATATTACTACTAACCATTTAAATAAAGTAAACCATAAGAATATAAATAGACAATTAGAGCTGAAGAGGGACACACACACAAGTCTTGCGGCGTGCTCTCCAGGCATCAGTTCTGTCTGAATGCTACCACCGGTTTTCAAGTTCTTCCCAGACATTTTAACGAACCACCGAGTTAAAAATACAAATAAGGAAACAAAGTAGAACAAATCAAAATATATTATATGACCAAAAAAGTGCTAATTAATTACAATTTTAATCGAGATCAGCAGGAAACTCAAACTTTGCGTCTTACTCCATCGAACACCGAATTCGAACTCCATCGTGCGTTTTTAACTTTTAAGGGACACCGCAGATCACATGATGTGTGAAATGTAACACGAACTCCAAGGTAAGTGTTTTTACTTGTTACTGTAAATGTTATGAGAATAACTGTCATAATATTATCATTGTCATAAATAAATACACGCACCATAATCTGTTTGCTGTAGCTCTGTTTATACATACATGATACAGGCCATGTGTGTGTGTGTGTGTGTGTGTGTGTGTGTGTTTGTCGGAACTTATAACTCATGATTTTACTTGTGAAATTGAATTACTGTGTACTATCAAACATGCTTTGACCCAAATAATGGACCTTTAAAAACTTAAACTTAAAAACACTTAATACTGACAAGCCACTATCTGTCTTCAAACCAAGACTTGGATGGTGCAAACACCAACACCATCAAGCCCGACTTCCAGAAAAGCAGAGATGACTTCTCCAAGCAGGAGTAGGAAAACGTGGGTGTGTGACCTACAACAAAAATACTTGAATTTGTGAAAGTAAATTAAAACAATGCAATCAGTCTTTCATGTATAACACAGCAGGTGGGTACGTTTAGTTATTTTCTGACATTCCTGTCACTCCACTTCTCAGGTCATCATACATCTCCCAGACACATGGAGATCTCCTACAGTTCTCCTCACTAAGCTCTGTCCAGATGCTCTGATGAGATGTAGCTACGTTACCATTTTGGACTATGGCCTGTTCTGATGAACAGAGGAGTGTGAACATGGAATCCCTGTCCTCTGCTGGTTTCTTGGGCATCTGGCATAAGCAGAACATAATTACACACTGAAATAATCCTTACTGAAAAAATGTCATGTACAGTATAAACCTGTTTTCATGTATTACTATTTGCCAGAATACAAGGAAAATAAAATCTAGTAATAATATATAAGGATATTATATCTTATATTAGGACTAATATGGTAATGTTGAGCCCTAGATGCACAACGTATTCAAAAAACTAACATGGTACCATGTGCAGCTGTAATTAGCATTTCATAGCTCTATTAGTCAATAAACATTGACAATCTTAGCTCTCTTGAATGTTTTGCCATTATAATTGAAGTTACAACAACACTAATTTCCACAAGAGCATCTTGAACAGAAGTGTCACTTACACCTTGTTATGCCCTCGCCGGCAGATGGCACTGTGGCACAGCTTCAGAGAGTGCACGTGCACCAGACTGAAATCTACTATACAGACACATGCCTTTGTTTTGGATTTGTTCTCTTCCTGTTCCGGTATTGGTTAATGTTCGAGGGTGTCTCATTATTGGTTCCAGCTGTCTGTACTCAAGCATGATTATGTTGGTTATTTAAACCCCTCGTGTTGCTGTGCACTTCACGCAGTATTATCCGTATACTTGAAAGTGATAGTGAATGCGTTACATATCCTAAGCGACCTAGTTAATCTTGTCCAGTATAGACCGCGTTTCCTGTGTTTGGTCTACTGTGTGAAAATAAAGACGTTGATCTGCACCTGCTTCTGCCGATGCTCCCGTGTCGTAACACACCTAGTGGTGACAGTGAAGTGTAGCAGATGATTCTCCTTGTAAATAAATGAAAAGTTAAATCATGAGAGACCAGTGTATGAAGTAAACAGAATTGTTTATTGAACAAATGATGATATGATTTACATTGACAAAGTCTTCTACATTTCGATTTTAAAAGTGTGCTCACACCGAGGAGATTTGTGCATATAAGTCAATGTCTAATATTTTAAATATGGAAGGAACTCAAACGAAACTTTTATGTGCACAAACCAGCTGTGACGGTTCGGGACCGTGTTGTAGATGGAGGCAGACTCAATACGGGCGTAGGCGCAGATCAATGCTTTATTTAATAATACTCACAAACGTAGACACACTCTTCATGCAAAGTAAAAGACGCAAAGCATAACGTCAACTGAAAGTCTCTCCACATTTAACTACAACTTAAACACAGGTCTATACATATATATATGAACACATATATATATATACAAACACAATCACGAGCGACGCGCTCGGGTAACACAGGCACATAAATAAGGCAGGTAATCAAACTAAACACCAACACCTGCCGTGAGATCGCGTTCACGCGCAGACTAACCACGCCTGCGTGCGCCCTACTCAACTGCGCCCCAGCGGCCTCTAGCGGCTGTGGCGTGACATTACCCCCCTCCAAGGGGTGCTCCTCCCGGAGTGCCCACAAGCCCCCCTCCTACCGGCGGTCCTGGGCCCCTGAAAAGACAGTCCTTTGCCAGTTCGGGAAGAGAGGCTGTCCAAGCAGGACAGCGACTGCACAGATTGGGACCTACAAGCGGAGGTCCTGGGCCCCTGAAAAGACAGTCCTTTGTTGGTCTGGGAAGAGAGGCTGTCCTAACTGGACAGTGACTGTGTTGGTCAGACTCTCCACCGAGGTTGAAAATCGAATGAGGAACGCCGCACCCGGCAGCTCTGGAACACGGAGGGATGTTCTCAGCGGCGCAGGAAGGCGTCGGCACAGCGTCCTCCACAGAGGCCTACCCGTAGGCCTTAGGCTGGAGCTCCGCTGTCGTCCCAGCCCCCCCCAAAAAAAAATCTCAGGGACCGCTTCCTCGGCTGAGCAGGCGGGACACTCAGGGGCTCTCAACTCTGGAGATTCAGACAGGGCTCTCAACTCTGGAGATTCAGACAGGGCTCTCAACTCTGGAGATTCAGACAGGGCTCTCAACTCTGGAGATTCAGACAGGGCTCTCAACTCTGGAGATTCAGACAGGGCTCTCAACTCTGGAGATTCCGAGTGGGTGTCGAGAGCGGGAGGTTGCGTCTGAACTTGGACGTCACAGAACTGATGCTGGGTCTGTATTTGGGCATCGTGGAACTGAGATTGGGTCTGAATGTGGATGTCGTGGACTTGGGGCTTCGATCTGACCGAGTTCCCTAATCCTTGTACTTTGGTAGTCAGTTTCTTAGTCAGTCTTTCCAGCTGCTGTCGTGCAGTCTCACTCTTCAGAGCCTTGCGGCGCTCACTGGCTAGCTCGGTGCTCAGCATGTCCACCAGTGCATTTGCCTCCTTCATTTGATCATTAACCAGTTCACTATAGACCAGCCTTTCCTTCAGTTCCTCTTCCAGCTGTGACATATCGGCTTCACACTTTAGTTTCTCTTCTTTCAAAGTGTTTATCATGGAGTGACAGCTGGTCACTTCGTCATGTAGCATGTCCCTGCCTTGCAGTACCTGCTTCAGACTGCGATCAGCTGCAGACAGCTCCCTCCGTAGCTGCTCCTTTTCGGCTGCCAGGATCTTGACCATGCGTTCTTTCTCCTTGGCTCCACTCAATGCCGGTTCCTTCGCCACTCAGAGCTCTTCCATCTCCCGCAACTGGTCCTCTAACTGAGTCTGGGCCTGTTTTGACTGTCCATGTGTTTTGACTTGAGCTTCTTTATTGAGGATGAGTTGAGCTTCATGCTCAGACAGTTCAATTTCCAGCCTTTCCTTTGCTGCCACTGCTTGAGCTCTCATTCTTCTTTCATCCTCCAGCTCTGCATCCATTTCACACACCTGGTCCAGCTTTTTATCCATTTCTGCCATTAACACTTGTACGGAGTGAAGCCGTTTCTCTGCGCTCCTTCGTGTCTCCTTCTCCTCCTCTAGTTGCTCCTTCAGCTGTTCCTGTTCTCTGTCTAGTTGATACAGCAGGGAATCTGCAACTCGTTTCCGGAGTGTCTCCTCATGCAGCGAAACTTGCTCATGTTATCTTCCATCTCCTTCCTCTGTTTTCCAGCATCCTTTTTTCCTGGCGTGGCAGTGAATGGACCTTGAGGCGTGGCTGTGACCAGAGAATTCACATGCACTGGAGAGATGGGCGGGACTGGAGACGTGACGAGGAAGGGAGACGTGATGAGGACTGGAGACGTGACAGGGAACGGAGATGTGACAGGGAATTGAGACTCAGCCGGCTGTGCTGTGGTGTTAGCGTTTACCTCCCTTTGTTGTCTCACATGCGCATAATGTTCGTGGAAAAGGGGTCCAGCATCCGTCGGCCAAATAACATCTCCAAGCACTTTATCCAGGTCGTACTGTGTTCCACGCTCTCCAAATTTCTCAAAAAAAAACAGGTCCATGAACTGTTGGACATTAAACTGTTGGACTAAACTGTTGGATTAGGAGTAGCAACGTTGCCATTTTGGACTATGGACTCTTTTGATGAACAGAGGACCGTGAACATGGAATCCCTGCCCTCTGCTGGTTTCTTGGGCATCTGGCATAAGCAGAACATAATTACACACTGAAATAATCCTTACTGAAAAAATGTCATGTACAGTATAAACCTGTTTTCATCTATTACTGTATTTGCCAGAATACAAGGAAAATATAATCTAGTAATAATATATAAGGATATTATATCTTATATTAGGACCACTATGGTAATGTTGACCCCTAGATGCACAACTTATTCAAAAAACTAACATGGGTACCATGTGCAGCTGTAATTAACATTTCATAGCTCTATTAGTCATATTAGTATTAGGAATGAGTTTTCTGTTCAATAAACATTGACAATCTTAGCTCTCCTGAATGTTATACCATTATGATTGAAGTTAATTAATAATATTGTAACTGACAGTGTTAAAAATTTGATTGGCCAGAATTTTGATTTAGTAACTATATTGACTTTTCCCGTACTAACTACTCTTACCCCTTAGTTCCCACAGTATTATGTACCACAACCCTATATTCCCCATAGAAACAACACGTCAACCCTGAGTTCCCGGCCCAAAATTGGCCCCAAAATCAACATTTTAATTTAAAAAATTTTTGGCCTTGAAACAACTTATAATAATGTATTTGTGTAATATTACTTTGAAAATGAAGCAGTTCAGTGTTCCTACTCCACTTGGAGCACAATTCTTAACTAGAGAAATGATGAAAAATGCTCAATAAAATCCTTTTACTCATTTAGAAGTACCAGACGAGCATCAGCGTGGTCAGTGCCTTTGAATAAATGCATTTTAGCGCCAAAAGTCAACTTTCTGGTCACAATCAGACAATCAGCAGGTACTGTTTTCACGAATGCACAGAAATTGGTCGCATTCCCGACAACGAGAAACAGTTTTTGATTCTTTGTGGCGGTTGTTCTTCTTTTCAACGGAAGTATTTGTCACTATCAGTTTCAGTTTCAACATCGCCTGAACTGAACACTGATGTCACTATTGAGAATTTTACCGACGTTTTGCGTTGGGTGAGGGGCCAACTTCACACAGGTCAAATTATGACATCACTCATGTTGAAAAAGTGTAATGTAACACTCTCATGGTAGATGAACAGGGATTTTTCTGTGTATTTCACGTCACTGATTAGAGCTCTTGTAAAGTCAACATTTCAGTATTATAAATTCTTTATTCGGTTATTTTGAGATACTGGATTTTTGATTTCCACGAGCTGTAAGAAGTAATCATCGAGATTAAAACAAACAGAAAAGGCTTGAAATATTTCACTTCATATGTAATGAATCTAAACTATGTGAAAGTTCCATAGCTATATAAATATATCCATATATAAATATATCCATACCTGTAATGTTTCTCGTGTATTTGAGGAAGAGAATGTAAATCCTCTCAGGGTGTTTGATGTTGTGAAGTTGTGAACTGGACAGAGGACTCATTATATACAGGGGGGGAATAAGTATTGAACACGTCAACATTTCTTTCTGCTAATAGATTTCCATTGAGGCTATACACATGAAATTTTCACCAGACATCAGTACTGCCTCAAGAATCTGGAAATCTAAAGAATGCACAACATTAAAGAAGATAAATAAAGTTATTTGTAATAAATATGGGGAATTTTTTTAACATACTAAGAAAAAGCAGTTCTACAAGGTGAGGTAATGTAAGGAACCAGCTGAAATCCATAAGAAATTAACTTCCTATCTGTGCAAATTAATATCAGCTGGGTCAGTAAATTGATGATCAATAAAAAGGCTTTTCGTTACCAAGGTGTCACACAAGAAACATCTCATGATGGGTAAAAGCAAAGAGCTCTCCTAAGACCTTCACAGCCATATTGTTGCAAAACATATTGATGGAATCACATACAGACGTATTGCAAAGCTTCTGAATCTTATAGTATGCACCACTGGGGCCACTATCTGCAAGGGGAAGCAACATCACTCTGTCATCAACCGTCCATGCACAGGAGCTCCTCACAAGATTTCTGACCAGGGAGTCAGAAGAATAGTCAGAAGAGTAGGACAAGAGCCAAGGACCACTCGGAAAGAGCTCCAGAAACACTTGGAGGCAGCAGGTATCGTCGTCACAGAGAGAATAACAGGCAATGCACCCCACTGTTCACGCTCACCGCACAAGACTCCATTACTAAAGAAAAGGCATGTCGAAGCTAATTTAAGATTTGCTGCAACTCATTTGGAAAAGCCTGTGAAATACTGGGAGAGTGTAGTCTGGTCAGACGAGAGCAAAATTAAACTATTTGACTATCATACTACACACAAGGTTCTTGAGAAGAATCTGCTGCCATCCACCAGGATGATGAAGATGAGACCTGGGTGGAGCTTCCAGTAGGACAATGATCCAAAACATACAGCAAAGGAAACTCTCACTTCGTTTCAGAGAGAAAAAAATCAAGGTGTTAGAATGGCCCAGTCAATCACCTGACTCAAATCCAATTGAACAAGATTTAAAGACAATATGTTAAGAACAATGGACCAAAATCTTTGCGCTCTTTGAACTTTGGTGATCCAGGGAGTAAATATTAAGTTTCAACAAACTAACTATGTCTGGATGAGAGTGTGTCTGATTGGCTGTCTCACCTCATCGAGGGTCAATGATTGGAAACAAACAAAAACACCTCAACAGGATACATGAGATTTATTTTATTTCAGAAACTAATTCCAATAATCATTACACTCCATATTCAGTATTAAAAACATATTAAAAATGGTACATGACAGGTATAGAGACACCGACGCCCCCTGATTAAAAATACAGTTAAAATACACTCATTTATTCATATTTAAAAACAGAAATTTTGCATTAAATGAATAACAATAGAGACACATCCACAAATGTATTAAACAAATTGCAGAGCTTTCTAGAATCATAAATATCTTTATCATCAATGTATTTATCTGTTACAAACATCCTGTATTTATGACTTTATGCTGTTATTTGCTCATAGAAGATTATTTAAGATGAAATATTAGGTAGATGCTTACAGATTAATTATCCAGAAAGAATAATAAAATAAATGTGTACACCAAACACACTGAAGTGTGATACAAGTAAATACCTTCACCCTGATTCACCCCAAAACCCCCCTATATTATTATAGAAAACATATTATTATAGTGAGTATCATCTGCATGAATAACATAATGCTTGGAAAATATGAAAGGAGTATGTGTGACACACATCTAAATGACAAAAAAAGACGTGGATTCTCTGATGTTGCACAAATGGTGCTCAGACTTCATGTTTGATTAAATGTGTTAGAAGAAATATATAGAAAATGTTTATGATATCATGAACTACTACAGCGAGAACACCTCACTGACTAACCTTCATAGGTAGAGCAGATGAAGTTGAGTGTGTTGCTCTGAGGCAGGCTGATCCACTGCTGATCTCCTCCAGACTGCACTGCTCCGGTTCTCTCCTCATGGCTGCAGTCTTCGAACCCTGTCCCGTTCCCCGGGTCCCAGTCCTGATAGCAGATCATCTCTCCGTCACCCAGTACCAGAAGCCCAGAGCGCAGGTGTGACGCGAGCCGAGCCACACGTGTTCAGTGGACGGTTTTGAACCACTTCCTTCACCCAGAGCTGCATCTCCTCAGTGCACACTGAGACCAGGTCATAATGATGGTTCCTGCAGTATCTCAGAGCTTCTTTCCAGGTCAGATTCTCATTAATCAGGACCAGCTTATCTGGACATACAAGGGAAAAAAGTCTATAATATAAACAGTGTGAAATTCTGGAGCAAGTTTTATATATCAGAGGGACAGTCTTTTAAAAGATAAAGGCCACAAAAAACACTGACATAACTAAACCTGTGTCAATTAATCCTGTGCACTATGAAATAAATCGACATGTTGAATAAGTGTAATGTGACTCACTCTCGTGGCAGATGAAGGGGAGTTTTTCTGTACAGTCCACATCAGTCCAGTGGTCTTGATCAGACACAGACACTGCAGCACAGTTCAAACCTCCACTGGGTTTGTCAGAGCTCCAGTATCTGAATGAGGAATTACTCTGATCTGACCACTTCCAGGAGTCAAAAAACAGACCAATCCAAACACAACAATCAGGTGGACTTTGAATCACTTTCCTGATCTCCTCATTCTCAGTTTGGTTCCTCACACTGACCAGGTCGGTGTGTTTCTCTCTGCAGTAGGTCTGAGCAGCACGCCAGGTCTTGTTCTCATTAATCAACATGTATCTACTAGTGTTTGTGTTCTTTTCTGAAAGACATTTAATTTACATCATGAACAACTCATTCATCACTAAATCAGATTTCTGACATTAAAATAACATCAGTCAAAAAAAATTCTAAGAAATAAAATACTCCACTCAGATCATCCAGATATTTATTCCTTATTGTAAAGTTATTAAGTGTTATTTTGCCTTTTATTAACATCTATTAGCAAGTTCTTACCATCAAAACACACAAAAGGGAATGTTTTACCACACTTGTCATCAATCCAGGAACCAGTGCTTTTTCCCATATTAACACAGTACTCATTTCCACTGGCGTTGTTTGGTTCTCCACTCGTCCAGTTTGTGTAAGTGTCTCTGCCTCTGTAGAAAGTTTGATCTGTCAGAGACCACTGCCATTTCCCAATGCCCCCTCTCTGTAGACCGATCCAAGCTTTCTTTACAGTTTCCTTCTTCAGTGTGTAATTCAGCTTCTTCATCTCTCCCATGTCGTTGATGGAGGCCAGATCAGTATAATTCACTCTGCAGTAATTCTGAGCTTCACTCCAGGTTTTATTCTCATTCACAAAGTGATAGCGATGAGGAATATATGCTCCTATACCACATACTACTGTGAGACACATCAAATATTAATAATATATTTTTTAAAAGATCATTATGGGTGCTGTACCATGAAAGACCAAAAGCACAAATGCCACAGAAATGTGTCTGGATTCTCATAAATAAACACACAAATTAAATCATAATCACACTTATATAAGTGAATCAAGATAACGATCAAACACACAACACTGACACGTGATTTATCAGCTTTATGCACAAGCATCAATTCCACATTGTCTTAAGAGCTGAAAAGAGTCAGACTGTCAGTAGTGATTCTCCAATAAACACATAAACACACACAACTTATAGTGCACACAACACTGACCTGAGGAGAACAGGAGAACAAAAACCCATTCATCCTTCATCCCTGTAAAAATAAATCAATAAATAAACAAAAGTGTAAATAAATAAATATTATTACTTTCGCAGATCATATTGTTTTGTCATTATTACTTATGAAAGTAATAAACCTTGTCTTTGTTTGACCCAAACTTCATATCTGACCAATATCTCGTGCCTTCATGAGAGAAATAACTAGTTTAAATAGTTTTGTTGCAGGATCCCAGATCCCACGTTATCAGACATTACCTTATAGTTTATCTTGTGTGTAGTTAAAGATGATGGACCTGGTGTTTGTTATCGTGGTGTTAAACAAAACGTATCAAATTCATCACAGTTTTCTGATCATTGGAGCATGCAGTCACATGATGAGTGACATGATGTTAAAAAGGGGCGGGGTTTTGAATGAACGCATCATCACGAGGTTACTGGATATTGTGGAACAACGTCTAGTCAAATGATCTCCTCTCCTTCCTGCAGCACTCCGACCTCTGCCTTCTGACATACCATTACATTTCATTTACTTTTTATTTCCTTTAATCTCGAGCAGAATCTCTTGAGGGGTCGAAATAATCTGTCTTCTCTTTAACCAAATATAAAACAGTTAAGCAGGAAATACACACACACACACACACACACACACAACACACACACACACACACACACACACACAACACACACACACACACACACACACACACACACACACACACACACACACACATAACTCCTTGTATACTCTCTGAATTAAGAAAAGTAAGGTAACTGAAATAAGCTGAACCCCTCCCCCCCGGAAAAACTCAATTTAAAACAACATTTCACTGTTATACAGGAGTTTGTGCATTATTTCTTATTCTATGTGTTCTAATACACTGCTGTAATTATTACTATGGAAAGAACTGAAAGTACAACTCAACTACAAACATGTAAACAAGTACGATATCCATACCTGTAATGTTCCTCATGGACGTTACTGGTGCAGAGAATAGTGATAAATCCTCCCGGGGTGTGTGTGTGAGTTTGTTTATGCGTCTTTCTGCTCTTCTTCTTCTTCTCCTCACCTTCTGCTCCTGAACTGGACAGACGTCTGATTATATCCCTGTCCTCTTTCATCAACCCCTCCCATCCCTTTGCCTTCCCTGTTTATCTCAGCAGCAACATCTGAGCAGCCGGTTCTGATGAACAGGAAACACTGAACACTTTGCATGAGACTGTAAAATTATATATGTATAAATATCTGACTAGAGATGACCACTGAGTCCTGAAACTTGTTTTCTGATTTTTTTCTATTGAATGTTATCAACTTCATATTGACAGAATGATGATTATAATGCTCACACACTGCATATGTATTATACATTCCTTCTTCTATATTTCCTCTCAGCTCTTTTTCATACTGCCCTCGAACCAGATATTATCTCAGGATCAGTAACGTGACAATTTCAGACCTGTGTGTTTCCAGGTAAAGACTATGTTCATACCCAGTAACAGGAAATGGACTGTGTTTTGCATTTTGGATCATGTGAGGAGTTCGGAATAATGTACATAATGTAGCTGTGTGTGTGTGCGCGTGTGTGTGCGTGTACAATGGTAAATGGCACACTTATATCCAAAGTGCTTATAGCACTTTTATCCAAAGACTTTACACTGTGTCTCATTCACCCATTCACACACATCAATGGTATCACAGCTGTCTAACCTGCCATTGGGAGCAACTTGGGGTTCAGTGTCTTGCCCAAGGACACTTCGTCATGTGGAGTCATGTGGGCCGGGAATCGAACCTCCAACCCTGCGATTAGTGGACAACCCGCTCTACCACCTGATCCACAGCGTGTGTGCGTGTGTTTTTTTTTTGTGTGTGTGTGTGTGTGTGTGTGTGTTGTGTGTGTGTGTGTGTGTGTGTGTGTGTGTGTGTGTGTGTGTGTGTGTGTGTGTGTGTGTGTGTGTGTGTGTGTGTGTGTGTGTGTGTGTGTGTGTGTGTGTGTGTGTGATGATGATGATATCGCTTATAATCTTTATGTTTCATGACTCATATCATATTTGTAATTTCCACAATACATTACCTGCACATGTACATCCACCTCTTCCTTCAATTCCAGACAGTTTGGTTGTAGCAAAAGTATAGTTTTGTTTCTTTATTGATTCATTTAATTAATAAATGTATTTATTAATGTGATATTGAATTGCGTAAGGCAACTTGCATTAAAGGTTACAGATAGTTGAGATTATTGTGAGGAGCAGGTCTGTTGTATTTGTCTCTATTCTACAGCGTCTCAATTTGAGTAAAATCCGACTAAATCACTTATTCTCCTTTCTACGTCCAGGTTTGATATGAGGTGTTTGGAAACTTTTTAGGACACGAGTTATTGCTGAGTTATTTCAGTTAAGGTAGTTAAGGTAGAACTGCCACTCTGTACCAGCTCGTCTGATAAAGACAATCATGTCGTGACAAAGTCCAGAAATCACCGAGATCACATTTTTTCCACCATGTTTGGTGTGAACATCGACTGAAGCTCTTGACGTGGATCTTAATGATTTTATGCATTGTGCTGCTGCCACATGACTGGATAAAAGGATAATTGCGCAACTGAGTAAGTGTACATGCATTTATTTATTTATTTATTATTTACTTGAATTTATTCAAAGGCACTGACCACGCTGATGCTCATCTGGTACTTCTAAATGAGTAAAAGGATTTTATAGAGCATTTTTCGTAATTTCTCTAGTTAAGAATTGTGCTCTAAGTGGAGTAAAAACACTGAACTGCTTCATTTTCAAAATAATATTACACAAATACATTATTATAAGTTGTTTCAAGGCCAAAAAATGTTAAAATTAAAATGTTGATTTTGGGGTCAATTTTGGACCGGGAACTCAGGGTTTGCGTGCTGTTTCTATGGGGAATATAGGGTTGTGGGACATAATACTGTGGGAACTAAGGGGTAAGAGGGTTAACACTGATCCTAACTGTGTATAACTGTGTGTACGTATTTACAGCAAATGTATACAGGTGTACACAGGTCATTATAAATAATATTAAATAACTACAAAAAAACTCAAACAAACAAAAACACTTCAACAGGATACGTGAGATTTATTTTATTTCAGAAACTAATTCCAATAATCATTACACTCCATATTCAGTATTAAAACATATTAAAAATGGTACATGACAGGTATAGAGACACGCGACCCCCCGATTAAAAATACAGTTAAAATACACTCATTTATTCATATTTAAAAACAGAGAATTTTGCATTAAATGAATAACAATAGAGACACATCCACAAATGTATTAAACAAATTGCAGAGCTTTCTAGAATCATAAATATCTTTATCATCAATGTATTTAGCTGTTACAAACATCCTGTATTTATGACTTTATGGTGTTATTTGCTCATAGAAGATTATTTAAGATGAAATATTAGGTAGATGCTTACAGATTAATTATCCAGAAAGAATAATAAAATAAATGTGTACACCAAACACACTGAAGTGTGATACAAGTAAATACCTTCACCCTGATTCACTCCAAACCCCCCTATATTATTATAGAAAACATATTATTATAGTGAGTATCATCTGCAGGAATAACATAATGCTTGGAAAATATGAAAGGAGTATGTGTGACACACAGATTACATACAGGATCAAAGATTTTCATAGACAGATTTTTTTTAATCTATATGACAAAATAGACGTGGATTCTCTGATGTTGCACAGATGGTGCTCAGACTTCATGTTTGATTAAATGTGTTAGAAGAAATATATAGAAAATGTTTATGATATCATGAACTACTACAGCGAGAACACCTCACTGACTAACCTTCATAGGTAGAGCAGATGAAGTTGAGTGTGTTGGTCTCAGGCAGGCTGATCCACCGCTGATCTCCTCCAGACTGCACTGCTCCGGTTCTCTCCTCATGGCTGCAGTCTTGAAACCCTGTCCCGCGCCCCGGGGCCCAGTCCTGGTAGCAGATCATTTCTCCAGTCACCCAGTACCAGAAGCCCAGGAGCGCAGGTGTGACGCAGGCCGAGCCACACGTGTTCAGTGGAGGCGTTTTGAACCACTTCCTTCACCCAGAGCTGCATCTCCTCAGTGCACACTGAGACCAGGTCATAATGATGGATCCTGCAGTATCTCAGAGCTTCTTTCCAGGTCAGACTCTGATTAATCAGGACCAGCTTATCTGGACATACAAGGGGAAAAAAGTCTATAATATATACAGTGTGAAATTCTGCAGCCAGTGTTATATATCAGACGGACAGTCTTTTAAAAGATAAAGGCCACAAAAAATACTGACATAACTAAACCTGTGTCGATTAATCCTGTGCACTATGAAATAAATAGAGATGTTGAATAAGTGTAATGTGACTCACTCTCATGGCAGATGAAGGGGAGTTTTTCTGTGCAGTCCACATCAGTCCAGTGGTCTTGATCAGACACATTCACTGCAGTACAGTTCAAATCTCCACTGGGTTTGTCAGAGCTCCAGTATCTGAATGAGGAATTACTCTGATCTGACCACTTCCAGGAATCATTAAACAGACCAATCCAAACATGATTTAATCTGTGAATCACAGTCCTGATCTCCTCATTCTCACTTTTGTTCCTCACACTGACCAGGTCGGTGTAGTTCTCTCTGCAGTAGGTCTGAGCATCATACCAGGTCTTTTTCTCATTAATAAACATGTATCTACTAGTGTTTGTGTACTTTTCTGAAAGACATTTAATTTACATCATGAACAACTCATTCATCACTAAATCAGATTTCTGCCATTAAAAAAACATCAGTCAAAAAAATTAAAAGAAATAAAATACTCCACTCAGATCATCCAGATATTTTTTCATTAATGTAAAGTCATTAAGTGTTATTTTGCCTTTTATTAATATTTATTAGCAAGTTCTTACCTTCATAACACACAAATGGGAATGAGTTATTACAGGTGTTATCATTCCAGTAACCATCGCTGTTGTAAATCTCAACACAGAACTCAATTCCCCCTTTGTTGTCTGGTTGTCCACTATCCCAGTGTCTGTAAGTGTCTCCGTCTCTGTAGAAAGTTTGGTCTGCCAGAGACCACTGCCATTCCCTAGTGCCGTCTCTCTGTAAACCGATCCAAGCTTTCTCTACAGTTTCCTTCTTCAGTGTGTAATTCAGCTTCATCATCTCTCCCATGTTGTTGATGGAGGCCAGATCAGTGTATTTCACTCTGCAGTAATTCTGAGCTTCACTCCAGGTTTTATTCTCATTCACAAAGTGATAGCGATGAGGAATATATGCTCCTATACCACATACTACTGTGAGACACATCAAATATTAATAATATATTTTTTAAAAGATCATTATGGGTGCTGTACCATGAAAGACCAAAAGCACAAATACCACAGAAATGTGTCTGGATTCTCATAAATAAACACACAAATTAAATCATAATCACACTTATATAAGTGAATCAAGATAACGATCAAACACACAACACTGACACGTGATTTATCAGCTTTATGCACAAGCATCAATTCCACATTGTCTTAAGAGCTGAAAAGAGTCGACTGTCAGTAGTGATTCTCCAATAAACACATAAACACACACAACTTATAGTGCACACAACACTGACCTGAGGAGAACAGGAGAACAAAAACCCATTCATCCTTCATCCTGCTAAAATAAACAACATAAATACAATATTCACAGTATATCATTTATGCTGTCTAGTCCTTTAACTAAAATGAGTGCAGGTTAAATTTACATTAAATATGAGTTCAGTTGAAGTACACGTACAAGTCCAAAACATGAAATATTTTCACTTAAATTTGGTGAAATGAATTGAGTTAGAGAAAGTCTGAACATTTATTAGATCGGCCGAGATAAACAATAGTCCACAAGCTATGATGGAGAATCACCTAGTCCCCTCCCCATTTGAATTTGTCAAGCCAGCGCCCACGTTACACCTTTCTCCTACACCTGCGTCCGAGCGAATGCCTTCGTTTATGAACATGAAATTAGCAGGATGGTGCAAATGTGAAAAAAAGTGTCTTTGACCCAAAGAAAATAATAACACACGGAAATTAAACAGAAATTACGCTCAGGCTGGGATTAAAATAGAGCATAAAACACACACACACACACACACACACACACACACACACACACACACACACACACACACACATTGACACACCTTGTATAGTCTCTGAATTGAACAGTAACTGAAATAAGTTGACATTGTTGTAAAAACCCCAAAAACTTTATTATTTAAAACAACATTTCTCTGTTATACAGGAGTTTGTGCATTATTTCTTATTCTATGTGTTCTAATACACTGCTGTAATTATTACTATGAAAAGAACTGAAAGTACAACTCAACTACAAACATGTGAACAAGTACGATATCCATACCTGTAATGTTCCTCATGGACGTTACTGGTGCAGAGAATAGTGATAAATCCTCCCGGGGTGTGTGTGAGTTTGTTTATGCGTCTTTCTGCTCTTCTTCTTCTTCTCCTCACCTTCTGCTCCTGAACTGGACAGACGTCTGATTATATCCCTGTCCTCTTTCATCAACCCCTCCCATCCCTTTGTCTTCCCTGTTTATCTCAGCAGCAACATCTGAGCAGCCGGTTTTGATGAACAGGAAACACTGAACACTTTGTATAAGACTGTAAACCGGTGACCCGATGACTGACACGTTTCTTTTTAATATCTCACCAGAGATTCCTGTTTTTTATTGTGTCAGTGTTGTTACTGTTCTGTCTGCAAAATTATGAGTTTAACTCTAAAATTCTGTGTATTTATTATCTCTCTTTTCCATACAGCCATAAAAACAGATATAATCTCAGTATCAGAAGCGTCACAGTTCCAGGAACTGACCCAGCGATCAGGAAGTTTACAGCACAAGGATTTTTTTGTATTTTAGGTGACATTTATTTGAATAAAGTTGTTTTTAGAAACTTACATTTGCATAAAATCCACAGGTGAACAGGGAGAGCTGAATGAACTGCCTGTAAGGTTACACAACTGTAAGTGTACAAATAGTTAAGGTCATGGTAAAGGCAGGGTCTGTATTTGCTGCTATTTTACAATAAGCATGTTTGAGTAAAATCTCCTAAGTCCTAAAAAGTTCATTTGAGATCATATGAGATGAATATACCATGGATGAGCCACTGCTCCACACAGGATTGGTTGGATGGATAGATAGATAGATAGATAGATAGATAGATACAGTCATGGACGAAATATCAACAATATATCAACAATCTCAAAAAATATATCAACAATCTCAAGATTCCAAGTCAATCTCCAGAGATCTTAAAGTTCCTTTGTCCACTGTGCGCAATATAATCAAGAAGTTTATAACCCATGGAACTGTAGAAAATCTCCCTGGACGTGGACGGAAGAAAAAAAATTATGAAAGAATGCAACGCAGGATAGTTCGAATGGTGGATAAACAACCTCAGTCAACTTCCACGCAAATTCAGGCTGTCCTGCAGACTCAGGGTGCATCAGTGTCAGCTCGAACCATACGTCGTCATCTGAATGAGAAGAAGGGCTATGGCAGGAGACCGAGGAGAACCCCACTTCTGACACAGAGGCTTAAAAAAGCCAGACTGCAGTTTGCAAAAATGTACCTGAGTAAGCCTCAATCCTTCTGGGAGAACGTTTTGTGGACAGATGAGACTAAGGTAGAGCTTTTTGGCATTCTACTGTTTACAGAAAACGGAAAGAGGCCTACAAAGAAAAGAAACCCAGTACCTACAGTCAAACATGGTGGAGGTTCAAGGATGTTTTGGGGTTGTTTTGCTGCCTCTGGCACTAGCTGTATTGACTGTGTGCAAGGAATCATGAAATCTGGAGACTATCAAAAGATTTTGGCCCATAATGTAGGGCCTAGTGTCAGAAAGCTGAGTCTGCGTCAGAGGTCATGGGTGTTTCAGCAGGACAATTACCCGAAACATACCTCAAAAAGCACCCAGATATGGTTGGAGACAAAGTGCTGGAGAATTCTGAAGTGGCCATCAATGAGTCCGGATCTAAATCCCATAGAACACCTATGAAGGCACCCTTCAAATCTGAGAGACCTGGAGCAGTTTTCAAAAGAAGAGTGGTCCAAAATTCCAGTTGAGAGGTGTAGGAAGCTTGTTGATGGTTATAGGAAGCGATTGGTTTCAGTTATTTTCTCCAAAGAGTGTGCAACCAAATATTAAGTTGAAGGTGCCAACAATTTTTTTTCTGACCTAATTTTTGAGTTTTGAGTAAAATGATGCCAAATTGCCTTTTTTCTTCTGCTTTTTTGCTGTTCCAATGCACTTAAAGGTAATAAACATGTGTATACCAAAACATTTGTCAATGCAACACTTTTCTGGGAGAAATGGTGCATTTTCTGGAAAAGTTCCAGGGGTGCCAATACTTTCGTCCATGACTGTAGATAGATAGATAGATAGATAGATAGATAGATAGATAGATAGATAGATAGATAGATAGATAGATAGATAATGTTTTACAGCATTCTGTGTAAACCAAAATGTTGCCCAGATAATAATATAAAGTAACTACAATAAATAAATAAATAAATAAATAAATAATCACCAAAGAGTACTTGAGATTTAATTTATTTGAGAATAACATTATTCAAATAGTTATTACACTTCTTAATCAAACGCGGTCAGGCAGAGAGCGTAGTCCTAACCAGAAACAACGGTCGAGAATAACGAGAAGACAAACTAATGATTACGGCTTGGCAACACAGAGAACCAAGTTAACTGAACGTATACTTCGCACTGAGGTCTGGGTGAATGACTGCTAAATACTAGCCGTGAGAGTGTGTGTGTGATTGGTGACAGGTGTGACTGATTAGAACTCCCGGGATGGTGAGCGCATGAGTGCATTAGATGTGACTGTTGCTTCTTGGGAAACTGAGTCCTGATCGGGCGGAGCTATGACAGATATAGAGAGACCAATAATTAAATTTGAACTGTACCTGATAAAATGGTAGAGTTTAAAAAAAACAACAAAAATAAACATTCTGTCTTTATTACATTATGGTGTTATTACATATAGACCATTTCAGTACCACAGCACAACGTGTACCTTTCTTCAACATTGTTCTGAATGACGTTTACAGTATTTGTTCTAGGACTTCACGTGTGTCATAAAACGCACATATATCATCAAACATCTGGAAAAACAATGAAATCTATATGAGGAAAAAGACGAGAGCAGGATTCACTGATGTTGGATACAAATTATGACGTGCGTGAAGTTGGCTCCTCCTGTCGTAATATTATCATTGTCATAAATAAATACATTCACCATAATCTGTTTGCTGTAGCTCTGTTTATACATACATAGGCCATGTGTGTGTGTGTGTGTGTGTGTGTGTGTGTGTGTGTGTGTGTGTGTGTGTGTGTGTGTGTGTTTGTGTGTGTCTGTGTGTGTGTGTGTGTGTGTGTGTGTGTGTGAGAGAGTACATGTATGTGGAAACTTATGACTCATGATTTTACTTGTGAAATGGAATTACTGTGTACTATCAAACATGCTTTGACCCAAATAATGGACCTTTAAAAAACCATAAACTTAAAAACACTTAATACTGACAAGCCACTATCTGTCTTCAAACCAAGACTTGGATGGTGCAAACACCAACACCATCAAGCCCGACTTCCAGAAAAGCAGAGATGACTTCTCCAAGCAGGAGTAGGAAAACGTGGGTGTGTGACCTACAGCAAAAATACGTGAATTTGTGAAAGTAAATTAAAACAATGCAATCAGTCTTTCGTGTATAACACAGCATGTGGGTACGTTTAGTTATTTTATGACATTCCTGTCACTCCACTTCTCAGGTCATCATACATCTCACAGACCCATGGAGATCTCCTTCAGTAGGCCACATAATGTCCAAGTGCATCCTGGGTTAAGCCTCCACTGAAAGCAATGACTGTCCTTAAAGTAAATCTCTCTCCTTGGAGGATCAGATTGGAGGGAAATTCACACAAAGGAAATTCAAATGTCCAGCAAACTTTCGGTCTGGGGGAAAGGGACCCTGACTCAAAATCAGTGTCATCTACTGTCATCTACTGTCACCTGCTTCATGATCACTTTCATAAATAAACCCTAAAGCACTCCAGATGTTGTGTCTGTTCAAGTTTACAAAAATATATAGAGCCTTTGCAGTGACCTTGTTTTCTAGCTCCTCACTAAGCTCTGTCCAGATGTTCTGATGAGGTGTAGCTTTGTTACCATTTTGGACTATGGTCTCTTTTGATGAACAGAGGACTGTGAACATGGAATCCCTGTCCACTGCTGGTTTCTTGGGCATCTGCCAGAATACAAGGAAACTATAATCTAGTAATAATATATAAGGATATTATATCTTATATTAGGACCAATATGGTAATGTTGACCCCTAGATGCACAAAGTATTCAAAAAAGTTACATGGGTACCATGTGCAGCTGTAATTAGCATTTCATAGCTCTATTAGCCATATTAGTATTAGCAATGAGTTTTCTGTTCAATAAACATTTACAATCTTAGCTCTCCTGAATGTTGTACCATTATGATTGAAGTTAATTAATAATATTGTATCTGACAGTGTTAAAACATTGTACTTACACTGGCCAGAATTTTGATTTAGTAACTATATCGACTTTTTCTGTACTAACTACACCCTCTTACCCCTTAGTTCCCACAGTATTATGTCCCACAACCCTATATTCCCCATAGAAACAGCACGCCAACCCTGAGTTCCCGGGCCAAAACTATGAAAGAAAACAGAAACAGTAACAGAAACAAGGCTCTCTCTACAAATAAGCTAAGCTAAACTAAACTAATACTTTGAACTTTGATTAATGCTAATGCTAATGCTAAGGTAAAGGCTATGGCTATGGCATAAACAGGACATGAAACAATTACTCGTCAAAGTCGCACTCGCGCTATAAATAGCGGGCATACCTAGATGCATACATCAGTTAAAGCATTCAACCACGCCGTGTGAAGCACGGTTCACTATATATATCCACACTGTTATTAGCCTGCAATCGCTACCAGCTGCGGGCACTTCCGCATACGTCAAACATGACGCGAGGGGGCGAAAACATGACACAGCATGCGCGTGCGCGCCACTGCCCAAGGTGCGCTGCTGCGCGGGGGAATTGTGACAGAACCCCCATCCAAAGGCACTCCTCCTGGAGTGCCCAGAGTCCTCCCCTTTCATGTCCCCTACAGCACCAGGAAACAAACAGGAAACAGAGCCCAAACGAGTGAGACTATTTTACCGACGTTTTGCGTTGGGTGAGGGGCCAACTTCACGCAGGTCAAATTATGACATCACTCATGTTGAAAAAGTGTAATGTAACAATCTCATGGCAGATGAACGGGGATTTTTCTGTGCACTTCTCCTCACTGATTAGAGCTCTTCTAAAGTCAACATTTCAGTATTATAAATTCTTTATTCGGTTATTTTGAGATACTGGATTTTTGATTTCCACGAGCTGTAAGAAGTAATCATCGAGATTAAAACAAACAGAAAAGGCTTGAAATATTTCACTTCATATGTAATGAATCTAAACTATGTGAAAGTTCCATAGCTATATAAATATATCTATATATATAAATATATCCATACCTGTAATGTTTCTCGTGTATTTGGGGAAGAGAATGTAAATCCTCTCAGGGTGTTTGATGTGAAGTTGTGAACTGGACAGAGATCTCATTATATACAGGGGGGAATAAGCGTTGAACATGTCAAGATTTCTTTCTGTAAATATATTTCCATTGAGGCTATACTCATGAAATTTTCACCAGACATCAGTACTGCCTCCAGAAATCTGGAAATCTAAAGAATGCACAACATTAAAGACGATAAATAAAGTTATTTGTAATAAATTTTTTTGAACATGCTAAGAAATAGCAGTTCTACAAGGTGAGGTAAGGTAAGGAACCAGCTGAAATCCATAAGTAATTATACTTCCTATCTGTGCAAATTAATATCAGCTGGGTCAGTAAATTGATGATCAATAAAAAGGCTTTTCGTTACCAAGGTGTCACACAAGAAACATCTCATGATGGGTAAAAGCAAAGAGCTCTCCTAAGACCTTCACAGCCATATTGTTGCAAAACATATTGATGGAATCACATACAGACGTAAGGCAAAACTTCTGAATCTTCTAGTAAGCACCACTGGGGCCACTATCTGCAAGGGGAAGCAACATCACTCTGCCATCAACCGGCCATACACAGGAACTCCTCGCAAGATTTCTGACCAGGGAGTCAGAAGAATAGTCAGAAGAGTAGCCCAATAGCCAAGGACCACTCAGAAAGAGCTCCAGAAACACTTGGAGCCAGAAGGTATCGTCTTCACAGAAAGAATAACAGGCAATGCACTCCACTGCTCATGCTCACCGCACAAGACTCCATTACTAAAGAAAAGGCATGTCGAAGCTAATTTAAGATTTGCTGCAACTTATTTGGAGAAGCCTATGAAATACTGGGAGAGTCAAGTCTGGTCAGACGAGAGCAAAATTTAACTATTTGACTGTCATACTACACACCATATTGGAACTGCACATCACCCTAAAAACACTGCACCAAAAGTGAAGTTTGGAGGTGAAGCATCATGGTGTGGGACTGTTTTTCATCATATGGTTCTGGAAGACTTCATATAATTGAAGGAACGATGAATGGAGCCGTTTACCGGGAGATTCTTGAGAAGAATCTGCTGCCATCCAACAGGATGATGAAGATGAGACCTGGGTGGAGCTTCCAGTAGAACAATGATCCAAAACATACAGCAAAGGAAACTCTCACTTGGTTTCAGAGAAAAAAAAATCAAGGTGTTAGAATGGCCCAGTCAATCACCTGACTCGAATCCAATTGAACAAGATTTAAAGACAGTATGTTAGGGACCAAAATCACACTTGAATGGACCAAACAATGGACCAAAATCACACTTGAATACTGTGACCGATTAATTTCTTCAAACAGGAAGTCTCTTTAAGCTGTCATTATAAACAAAGGCTTCTCCACTAAGTTTTAAATAAATTTCAGTTTGTGTGTTCAAAACTTTTTTTCTTGTGTCATTCCACTTTATTACACATAACTTCATTTATGGACATTAATGTTGTGAATTCTTTATATTTCAGGATATATATATTTCTTGAGTTAATAACAAAATCTGGTGAAAGTTTCATGTGAATAATCTCATTGGAGATATATTTACTGAAAAAAAGTAGACGTGTTCAATACTTATTTCTGTATATGTCTGTCCTCTTTCATCAGCCCCTCCCACCCAGTCAAGACTTTATTTTCCCTCAGAATCAACACCTGAGCTGCTGGTGCTAGTAAACAGTAAGCACCAGCCACTTTACATGAGACTCTATAAACCAGTGACCTGATGACAGAAACCTTTAAATTAATTAATAAACAAATAAATTTAAACAAATATAAAATTCAACAACAGGCACCAACCTTTAAATAAGTAAATAAATAAAGATCTGACTAGAGATGACCACTGAGTCCTGAAACATCTTTTCTGATTTTTTTTCTATTGAATGTTATCAACTTCATATTGACAGAATGATGATTATAATGCTCACACACTGCATATGTATTATACATTCCTTCTTCTATATTTCCTCTCAGCTCTTTTTCATACTGCCCTCGAACCAGATATTATCTCAGGATCAGTAACGTGACAATTTCAGACCTGTGTGTTTCCAGGTAAAGACTATGTTCATACCCAGTAACAGGAAATGGACTGTTTTTGCATTTTGGGTCATGTGAGGAGTTCATCTGAATAATGTACAGCTCCCCGTGTGTGTGTGTGTGTGTGTGTGTGTGTGTACCACGTTAATGCTTATAATCTGAAGCTTCTACCCTTTTATCCATAGTTCATATTGATGGTTCTTGTTTTCTTTGTTTTGTTTTTGTTTATAATTAACACAATACATTACCTGCACTTGTATCCACCTCTCCCTTCAATCCCACACAGTGTCTATTTTATTTTTAATGTAAGTTGCGATATTGAATTAGATAAGACAACTTGTGTTAAATGTTACAAATAGTTAAGATTAGGGCGAGGAGCAGGGCTATTGTATTTGTTTCTGTTTTACAGCTTCTTCGTTTGAGTACGAGACGACTAATTCACTTGTAGGACGTGAGTTATTGTTGAGATAATTTAGTTACGGTAGTTAAAGAGCTGAAAATCAGGGAAAAGCCCCAAAACACAGAAATAATCAACTCTCTCATCAACAAAGCATTTCTGTTCCAGTTCCAGAACTGACACTCACTGGATGCTTTTTGTTTTTCGCACCATTCTGTGTAAACACGACAGAGTGTTATGTGTGAAAATCCCAGGAGATCATCAGTTTCTGATGTTTACTCAAACCAGCCTGTCTGGTGACACAAATCATGTCGTGCCAAAGTCCAGAAGTCACAGAGATTTTTTCTACCATGTTTGGTGTGAACATCGACTGAAACTCTCGACGTGGATCTTAATGATTTTATGCATTGTGCTGCTGCCACATGACTGGATAAAAGGATAATTGCACAATTGAGTAAGTGTACATGTGTTCCTAATAAAGGGGCCACTGACTGGATGTAGTTGAAGAGTTTTCTGGTGTGTAGCCATCTTGAGTTTTTGGTTTTGAACAGATGTTGGGATTAATGCTTCATTCTGTCCAGCTGTTTTTGAAATAATCTCTGAAGAAAAGTTCAGTTCTTTGTGTTACACAGATCGGAATGTGCTCTTTGAACTTTGGTGATCCAGGGAGTAAATATTAAGTTTCAACAAACTCACTATGTCTGGATGAGAGTGTGTCTGATTGGCTGTCTCACCTCATCGAGGGTCTATGATTGGTTCTACAAGAAAACAACCTGCACATAGGTCAAACACCTTCCACTCTCCAAATATGATGCTGATTTTATGATTCTACTTCCTTAGATGTCATTTGGTGTTGGAGGCCAAAAGATTGTAATTTCCTTAACACTGATCCTAACCATTTATAACTGTGTGTACGGTAATTACAGCAAATGTATACACGTGTACACAGGTCATTATAAATGATATTAAATAACTACAAAAAAACCTCAAACAAACAAAAACACTTCAACAGGATACGTGAGATTTATTTTATTTCAGAAACTAATTCCAATAATCATTACACTCCATATTCAGTATTAAAAACATATTAAAAATCGTACATGACAGGTATAGAGACACCGACGCCCCCTGATTAAAAATACAGTTAAAATACACTCATTTATTCATATTTAAAAACAGAGAAATTTTGCATTAAATGAATAACAATAGAGACACATCCACAAATGTATTAAACAAATTGCAGAGCTTTCTAGAATCATAAATATCTTTATCATCAATGTATTTAACTGTTACAAACATCCTGTATTTATGACTTTATGGTGTTATTTGCTCATAGAAGATTATTTAAGATGAAATATTAGGTAGATGCTTACAGATTAATTATCCAGAAAGAATAATAAAATAAATGTGTACACCAAACACACTGAAGTGTGATACAAGTAAATACCTTCACCCTGATTCACCCAAAACCCCCCTATATTATTATAGAAAACATATTATTATAGTGAGGATCATCTGCATGAATAACATAATGCTTGGAAAATATGAAAGGAGTATGTGTGACACACAGATTACATACAGGATCAAAGATTTACAAAGACAGATTTTTTTTTAAATATATGACAAAGAAAGATGCACAGATGGTGCTCAGACTTCATGTTTGATTAAATGTGTTAGAAGAAATATATAGAAAATGTTTATGATATCATGAACTACTACAGCGAGAACACCTCACTGACTAACCTTCATAGGTAGAGCAGATGAAGTTGAGTGTGTTGCTCTGAGGCAGGCTGATCCACTGCTGATCTCCTCCAGACTGCACTGCTCCGGTTCTCTCCTCATGGCTGCAGTCTTGAACCCTGTCCCATTCCCGCGGGGCCCAGTCCTGGTAGCAGATCATCTCTCCAGTCACCCAGTACCAGAAGCCCAGAGCGCAGGTGTGACGCAGGCCGAGCCACACGTGTTCAGTGGAGGCGTTTTGAACCACTTCCTTCACCCAGAGCTGCATCTCCTCAGTGCGCACTGAGACCAGGTCATAATGATGGTTCCTGCAGTATCTCAGAGCTTCTTTCCAGGTCAGATTCTCATTAATCAGGACCAGCTTATCTGGACATACAAGGAGAAAAAAGTCTGTAATATTTACAGTATGAAATGAAGTCGTAAATATGACAGTGACATTCTTTCAAAAAAACAAACAAAAAAAAACACAAAAACACAGACATAACTAAACCTTTGTCGATTAATCCTGTGCACTAAGAAATAAATAGACGTGTTGAATAAGTGTAATGTGACTCACTCTCATGACAGATGAAGGGGAGGTTTTCTGTGCAGCTCACATTGGTCCAGTGGTCTTGATCAGACACATTCACTGCAGCACAGTTCAAACCTCCACTGGTTTTGTCAGAGCTCCAGTATCTGAATGAGGAATTACTCTGATCTGACCACTTCCAGGAGTCATTAAACAGACCAATCCAAACACCACAATCATCTGAACTTTGAATCACATTCCTGATCTCCTCATTCTCAGTTTTGTTCCTCACACTGACCAGGTCGGTGTGTTTCTCTCTGCAGTAGGTCTGAGCATCATACCAGGTCTTTGTCTCATTAATAAACATGTATCTATTAGTGTTTGTGTTCTTTTCTGAAAGACATTTAATTTACATCATGAACAACTCATTCATCAATAAATCAGATTTCTGACATTAAAATAACATCAGTCAAATAATTTTCAAATACACATAATAATAAACACGATCTTCCAAATTTATTTCATTAATATAAAGCCAATAAGTATCTTTATATTTATTATGATTATTTTTAATTAATATCTGTTAGCAAGTTCTTACCGTCATAACATACAAAGTATTGTAAGTTATTACATTCTGCATCATTCCACATGCCGTTATTAGTGCTTCTGTAAATCTCAACACAGAACTCAATTCCCTTGTAGTTGTCTGGTTGATTACTAATCCAGTGTCTGTAAGTGTCTCCGTCTCTGTAGAAAGTTTGGTCTGCCAGAGACCACTGCCATTTCCCAATGCCCCCTCTCTGTAGACCGATCCAAGCTTTCTTTACAGATTCCTTCTTCAGTGTGTAATTCAGCTTCTTCATCTCTCCCATGTCGTTGATGGAGGCCAGATCAGTGTAATTCACTCTGCAGTAATTCTGAGCTTCACTCCAGTTTTTATTCTCATTCACAAAGTGATAGCGATGAGGAATATATGCTCCTATACCACATACTACTGTGAGACACATCACATATTAATAATATATTTTTTAAAAGATCATTATGGGTGCTGTACCATGAAAGACCAAAAGCACAAATGCCACAGAAATGTGTCTGGATTCTCATAAATAAACACACAAATTAAATCATAATCACACTTATATAAGTGAATCAAGATAACGATCAAACACACAACACTGACACGTGATTTATCAGCTTTATGCACAAGCATCAATTCCACATTGTCTTAAGAGCTGAAAAGAGTCAGACTGTCAGTAGTGATTCTCCAATAAACACATAAACACACACAACTTATAGTGCACACAACACTGACCTGAGGAGAACAGGAGAACAAAAACCCATTCATCCTTCATCCCTGTAAAAATAAATCAATAAACAAACAAAAGTGTAAATAAATAAATATTATTACTTTCACAGATCATATTGTTTTGTCATTATTACTTATGAAAGTAATAAACCTTGTCTTTGTTTGACCCAAGCTTCATATCTGACCAATATCTCGTGCCTTCATGAGAGAAATAACTAGTTTAAATAGTTTTGTTGCAGGATCCCAGATCCCACGTTATCAGACATTACCTTATAGTTTATCTTGTGTGTAGTTAAAGATGATGGGCCTGGTGTTTGTTATCGTGGTGATAAACAAAACGTATCAAATTCATCACAGTTTTCTGACCATTGGATCATGCAGTCACATGATGAGTGACATGATGTTAAAAAGGGGCGGGGTTTTGAATGAACACATCATCACGAGTTACTGGATATTGTGGAACAACGTCTAGTCAAATGATCTTCTCTCCTTCCTGCAGCACTCCGACCTCTGCCTTCTGACATTCCATTACATTTCATTTACTTTTTATTTCCTTTAATCTCGAGCAGAATCTCTTGAGGGGTCGAAATAATCTGTCTTCTTTTTAACCAAATATAAAACAGTTAAGCAGGAAATATACACACACACACACACACACTCACACACACACTCACACACATACAGATACACACACACACACACACACGCACACACACACACACATACAGATACACACACACACACACACACACACAAACAGACACACAAACACACAAACACACACACACACACACATATAACCACACACACACACATACACACACACACACACACACACACACGCACACACACACACACACACACACACACACACACAACTCCTTGTATACCTCTGATCTGAGAAAGGTAAGGCAACTGAAATAAGCTGACCCCCGAAAAATCGATTTAAAACAACATTTCACTGTTATACAGGAGTTTGTGCATTATTTCTTATTCTATGTGTTCTAATACACTGCTGTAATTATTACTAAGAAAAGAACTGAAAGTACAACTCAACTACAAACATGTAAACAAGTACGATATCCATACCTGTAATGTTCCTCATGGACGTTACTGGTGCAGAGAATAGTGATAAATCCTCCCGGGGTGTGTGTGTGAGTTTGTTTATGCGTCTTTCTGCTCTTCTTCTTCTTCTCCTCACCTTCTGCTCCTGAACTGGACAGACGTCTGATTATATCCCTGTCCTCTTTCATCAACCCCTCCCATCCCTTTGTCCTCCCTGTTTATCTCAGCAGCAACATCTGATCAGCCGGTTCTGATGAACAGGAAACACTGAACACTTTGCATGAGACTGTAAAATTATATATGTATAAATATCTGACTAGAGATGACCACTGAGTCCTGAAACTTGTTTTCTGATTTCTTTTCTATTGAATGTTATCAACTTCATATTGACAGAATGATGATTATAATGCTCACACACTGCATATGTATTATACGTTCCTTCTTCTATATTTCCTCTCAGCTCTTTTTCATACTGCCCTCGAACCAGATATTATCTCAGGATCAGTAACGTGACAATTTCAGACCTGTGTGTTTCCAGGTGAAGACTATGTTCATACCCAGTAACAGGAAATGGACTGTGTTTTGCATTTTGGATCATGTGAGGAGTTCATCTGAATAATGTACATAATGTAGCTATGTGTGTGTGTGTGTGTGTGTGTGTGTGTGTGTGTGTGTAAAATGGTAAATGTCACACTTATATAGCACTTTTATCCAAACTCTTTACACTGTGTCTCATTCACCCATTCACACACACCAATGGTAGCAGAGCTGCCTAACCTGCCATCAGGAGCAACTTGGGGTTCAGTGTCTTTCCCAAGGACACTTCGTCATGTGGAGTCACGAGGGCCGAGAATCGAACCTCCAACCCTGCGATTAGTGGACAACTTGCTCTACCACCTGATCCACAGCTGTGTGTGTGTGTGTGTGTGTGTGTGTGTGTGTGTGTGTGTGTGTGTGTGTGTGTGTGTGTGTGTGTGTGTGTGTGCGTGTGTGTGTGTGTGCATGTGTGTGTGTGTGTGTGTGTGTGTGTGTGTGTGTGTGTGAGTGATGACTGTCTTTGATCTATTCTCGTAAGGCCGATATAGCGGCTTTACAGTGTAAACGTTATCCCCGTAAGGCCGGTGTACCGGCATTACTCTGCTATGATTACTTACTTATTTAATTATTATTTTTTGAACAAAACGATGAAGATCCAAGCATGAATATTGGTGTAATAGTAGAAGTGAACTAAAAATGCCAAAGCGAAAAGCTAATCGTGTTCTAGCTAAAGTTATACCTACAGTGAACAAAGCTACATCTAAAACAGTGAAAAAAAAGGAAACATACACGAGCTGATGCTCGTCTGGTACTTCTAAATGAGTAGAAGGATTTTATCGAGCATCATTTCTCTAGTTAAGAATCGAGCTCTAAGTGGAGTAAAAACACTGAACTGCTTCATTTTCAAAGTAATATTACACAAATACATTATTATAAGTTGTTTCAAGGCCAAAAAACTTTCAAATTAAAATGTTGAGTTTGGGGCCAATTTTGGACCGAGAACTCAGGGTTTGCGTGCTGTTTCTATGTGGAATATAGGGTTGTGGGACATAATACTGTGGGAACTAAGGGGTAAGAGGGTTAACACTGATCCTAACAGTGTATAACTGTGTGTACATATTTACAGAAAAATGTATACAGGTGTACACAGGTCATTATAAATAATATTAAAAACTACAAAAAAAAACTCAAACAAACAAAAACACCTCAACAGGATACGTGAGATTTATTTAATTCAGAAACTAATTCCAATAATCATTACACTCCATATTCAGTATTAAAAACATATTAAAAATCGTACATGACAGGTATAGAGACACCGACGCCCCCTGATTAAAAATACAGTTAAAATAGGTAGAGCAGATGAAGTTGAGTGTGTTGCTCTGAGGCAGGCTGATCCACTGCTGATCTCCTCCAGACTGCACTGCTCCAGTTCTCTCCTCATAGCTGCAGTCTTCGAACCCTGTCCCATTCCCCGGGGCCCAGTCCTGGTAGCAGATCATCTCTCCAGTCACCCAGTACCAGAAGCCCAGAGCGCAGGTGTGACGCAGGCCGAGCCACACGTGTTCAGTGGAGGCGTTTTGAACCACTTCCTTCACCCAGAGCTGCATCTCCTCAGTGCGCACTGAGACCAGGTCATAATGATGGTTCCTGCAGTATCTCAGAGCTTCTTTCCAGGTCAGATTCTGATTAATCAGGACCAGTTTATCTGGGGAAAAAGTTTTAGTAAAAATATGCATTCCAACATCTTCACAGTCTCTAATATATACAGTGTGGAATTCTGTATTCAGAGTTTGATATCACAAAAATTAAAAAGGCGTCGACTAATCCTGTGCACTATGAAATAAATAGACATGTTGAATAAGTGTAATGTGACTCACTCTCATGGCAGATGAAGGGAAGTTTTTCTGTACAGTCCACATTAGTCCAGTGGTCTTGATCAGACACATTCACTGCAGCACAGTTCAAACCTCCACTGGGTTTGTCAGAGCTCCAGTATCTGAATGAGGAATTACTCTGATCTGACCACTTCCAGGAGTCAAAAAACAGAACAATCCAAACAGATATTTTCGGTGGATTTTGCATCACTTCACTGATCTCCTCATTCTCAGTTTGGTTCCTCACACTGACCAGGTCGGTGTGTTTCTCTCTGCAGTAGGTCTGAGCATCATACCAGGTTTTTTTCTCATTAATAAACATGTATCTATTAGTGTTTGTGTTCTTTTCTGAAAGACATTTAATTTACATCATGAACAACTCATTCATCACTAAATCAGATTTCTGACATTAAAATAACATCAGTCAAAAAAAAATAATCAAGTACACTTAATAATACACACATTCTTTTATTTTTTAAAATTATTATTAATATCTACTATCATGTTCTTACCGTCATAACATACAAAGGATTGTGACTTATTACATTCGGCATCATTCCACATGCCTTTATTATCTTTTGTGTACATCTCAACACAGAACTCATTTCCCCCTTGGTTGCTTGGTTCTCCGCTACCCCAGGTACTGTAAGTGTCTCTGTCTCCATAGAAAGTTTGGTCTGCCAGAGACCACTGCCATTTCCCAATGCCCTCTCTCTGTAGTCCGATCCAAGCTTTCTTTACAGTTTCCTTCTTCAGTGTGTAATTCAGCTTCTTCATCTCTCCCATGTCATTGATGGAGGCCAGATCAGTGTATTAAATATCAGTGTAAAAATATCATTATTATTATTTTGGTATACTACAATGAAACAAATATACAAACACCATTAACTTGCGTCTTGATTATAACGTAAATAACGTAAATAACTCTCATAATGTAAATAACACTCATAACGTAAATCATAATCACAAACCTACAACCAATCAATTGTAAATTAGACGATTTTTAGTGCACACAACACTGACCTGCAAAATACACGATGACAGAACCAATTTAGGACAAATTCCTGTAAACAAACAAACAGTCAAACAATTTTTTTATTAATATTTAGTGCATAGTATTATGGCGTAATAGTAGCCACATATACAAATAGCTAGCATAACTACATATTTTTTTGTGGTATAATGTGACAAATCACTTCTCTGCCTTTTCCCTTTGCACATAACCAGTACAACATATATCCATTGATCCATTTTCTGTACTGCTTATCCTTACCGGGTCACAGGGCACTTGAAGCCTATACCAGGGAGGCATGGGGCACAAAGTGGGGACACTGGGACGTGGTGCCAATCCATTGCAGGGTACAATCACATACACATTCACATTCACACTTGTATTCATACACTACGGACACTTTGGACATGCCAGTCAGCCTACCATGTATGTCCTTAGACTTGGGGAAAGTTTAACGCCAGAGTACATGGAGATGTCTGGCCACCTTTCATGTCAGGCCAGTTTCCACAGTGGACTGACCTAGACCTCCCAAATCCAAATTATGGATTGTGTGACTACCCGAGGCAGTTCATCTTCTACTGCCAATGTATTTTTCATGCCTGCTGAACCCCAGGCCAGACTAAGGGCATTGGTTTGGGTTCATTGTGTCCCAACTTTATGACCCGGCCTACCAGTGGGCAAAGCATCTGGCCAGTGCAGGGTCCAGTACCCTTACCAAAATAACTCAGTTTGCAGAACTATTTTTAAGGGCAGAACTGCAACCTGGATGAACTCTTGAGAGGAGTCAGCATAGCTGGCCTGCATGATATACCATTCCACACTTACTATGAGTGGATTGACAGTGCCCAGCTACAATGTCCCAACCAGTATACACAGATCATATTTCTGCTCTCAGGTATTTTTCAAGGGCAGGTGGCATGCTCTCAAATAGGTCCACAAGAAAGCAAGAGCAGCACTCCAGCAAGAGACCCACAAGTTGGTCTCACCTGCAGAGCTCCAGCATGAAACCCATGAGGTGGTCTCATCCCCAGAGATCCAGCATCCAGAGTCCTCTTAAACTTCTCCATGATGACATCACAGAGCTGATGGATGTTAGAGACCTTGTGCTCCTCCGCCTCCCATTTGAGGATGCCTCACAGATGCTTAGTAGGGTTTAGGTCTGCTTGGCCAGTCCTCAGCTTCTTTAGCGAAGCAGTGGTTGTTTTGGAGGTGTGATTGGGGTCATTATCACACTGGAATACTGCATAATTATCATGCTCTGCTTCAATATGTCACAGTACATGTTGGCATTCATGGTTCCCTCAATGAATAGACGTATGAGTGCTGCCAGCATTGCTGCAGAGGTTGAAGGGGTGGGGGGTCAGCCTGTCAGTGCTCAAACCATACACCAGCTCCGTGATGTCGTCATGGAGGAGTGGAAGAGGAGTCCAGTGGCAGCCTGTGAAGCTCTGGTGAACTCCATGCCCAAGAGGGTTAAGGCAGTGCTGGAAAATAATGGTGGCCACACAAAATATTGACACTTTGGGCCCAATTTGGACATTTTCAAATAGGGGTGTACTCACTTTTGTTGCCAGTAGTTTAGACATTAATGGCTGTGTGTTGAGTTATTTTGAGAGGACCGCAAATTTACACTGTTAGACAAGCTGTACACTTACTACTTTACATTGAAGCAAAGTGTCATTTCTTCAGTGTTGTCACATGAAAAGTTATAATCAAATATTTAGAAAAATGTGGAAAATGTGGAATTTCACCAAAAAGAGCTTTCAGAGGATCTACGATAAATAATTGTTGATTTACATAAAGCTGGCAAAGGTTACAAAGTGATTTCAAAGACTTTAGAAATTCACCAGTCTACAGGCAAACATTCTACAAATGGAGACACTTCGGGACTGTTGGTACTCTACCAAGAATTGAGCGCCCAGTCAAAATGACACCAAGAGCACAATGAAGACTCATGAGGTAAAGAAACAAATCCGAATGACAGCCAAAGTTTTGAAGGCATCATTGGAACTAGCTAACATCTCTGTTCATGAGTCTACAATACGCAAAACATCAAACAAGCAGGGTATCTATGGCAGGACACCACAAAGGAAGCCACTGCTTACTAAAAAGAACATTGCTGCATGCGTTAATTCTAAGGGTTCACTTACTTTTTCCACTGCCATTTTGAATGTTGAATGAGTGTGTTCAATAAAGACATGAAAGATCAGAATTTTTTTGTGTTATTATTTTAGGCACATTATATTTGTCAATACCCCTGACTTAGATGAAGATCAGATAACATTTTATGACAAATTTATTCAGAAAACCATGAAATTTGAAAGGGTTTACATACTTTTTCTTGCCACTGTAACACAAATGTGGGGGGGAATGGCTTCGACATGAACAAAATTGCAATACACTGCGTTAACCAGTGAATTACACTCATGCTGACATGAACATTCTTGCATACACTCTTCGAGAAAAACAATAACCGAAATAACCAGATCCATTTTGGTAAGAAAAATAAAACTGGTTTAAAACTACACTTAAACAATTAATTTATATGCATTAATTCCTAATTAACTAATTATTTCCTATGAATTCATATTTTTTACACACCTTGAACTGCATCAAGCAGCTCTTTCCACCACCACTGTAATGTAAATTACAACTGAGCCTACGATTTTCACTTAAAATGTAATATTTGTATGTTAGCTGCAATATTTGTATACTAGGATCTTAATTGTTAACGCCAAGAAAACTTCCTTATACACATAAATGTATATGGCAAAAAAAGATTCTGATTCGATTACATGTGTTATATAGTGGTAAATGGTACAATTACACTATTACTTACTATAAATATATACACATAAAAACAATAAGATATCCATACCTGCAGTGTTTCTTATGGACTTTACTGGTGGAGCAAATGTAAATTCTCCTAGGGTGTGTGGTTTGTCTTCTTCTCACCTTCTGCTTCTGAACTGGACAGATGTCTCATTATCTCTCTGTCCTCTTTCATCAACCACACCCATACCTTTGCCTTTCAGGGCTTCATTTCCCTTCAGGTACAACCTCTGCGCTGCCATGAAGCACCAACCACTTTGCATGAGATACCGTAAGCTGGTGTCTGATGACAGAGACCTTTCTTTTTTAATATCTCAACTTCTTTTTTCTGAAAAGGAAACATGCTTTCTGTTTTTTTTTCTCTCCATGTTATTAAGTGCATTGCTTGTTCTCATTCTTCTGTGTTGTATTTCCACTCAGCTCTTTTACATACTGCTATAGAAACTGATATCGTTTCACTATCAGGTGTGTGACAATGTTTCAGACGTCTGTGTTTTCAGGAACTGGCCACAGTTTTTACAGGAATTGTACAATACAATGTTGTGTGTATACAAGTTAATGAGGAATTTGTTTGCATAAAGTACAGCTCTGTGTGTGCAAGCTGTTTGTGTTGTGTCATTACAGAACGAAGATGCTTTTTCTACTTTTACATGCATTTACATATACCGCTGAACAGAGAGAGCTGAATTAATGAGGTGCTGCTTATCATCAGTTTTAACAGAGTACCTCAGAATGTACATCAGAATGTGAACTGACTTCACAATGTACCTCAGAATATACTCCAAAATTCGAATGTACCAGCATGTTTGCCTCACACCTCCAGGGTCTGTGGTTCACCGGGCCACGTGTGTGCGGAGCTTGCATGTTCTCCCCGTGCTGCGGGGGTTTCCTCTGGGTACTCCGGTTTCCTCCCCCAGTCCAAAGACATGCACGGTAGGTTGATCGGCGTGTCTAAAGTGTCCGTAGTGTATGAATGGGTGTGTGAGTGTGTATGTGATTGTGCCCTGTGATGGACTGGCACCCTGTCCAGGGTGTACACCGCCTTGTGCCCGATGCTCCCTGGGATAGGCTCCAGGTTCCCTGTGACCCTGAAAAGGAGTAAGCGGTTGAAGATGGATGGATAGATTTGAATGTACCTCAGAATGTGAATTTACCTCACAATGTACCTCGGAATGTATCTCAGAATGTAAACTGACTTCACAATGTACCTCAGAATAAGAATGTACCTTTAGAATATACTTCAAATGGAAATGTTCCCGCAATGTACCTCAGAATGTGAATGTATCTCAGAATACAGGTGCATCTAAAACAAATAGAATATCGGGGGAAAAGTTATTTTTTTCCGTAATTTAATTCAAAAAGTGGAACTTTCATATATTCTAGATTCATTACCCATAAAGTGAAATATTTCAACCCTTCATTTGGTTTAATCTTGATTATTATGGCTTACAGCTCATGGAAATCAAAAATCCAGTATCTCAGAATATTAGAATAAAGAATTTATAATACAGAAATGTTTACCTTCTGAAAAGTATGTTAATTTATGCACTTGATACTCAGTTGAGGCTTTAATCCTTTTCCAGGAATTACTGCATCAATGCAGCCTGACATGGATGCAATCAGTCTGTGGCACTACCAGGTTGTTTTGATAGCTGCCATCAGCTCGTCTGTATTGTTGGGTCTGGTGTCTCTAATAAATTCTCTATGGGGTTCAGGTCAGGCAAGTTGGCTGGCCAATCAAGCACAGTAACAGCATGGTCAGTAAACCAGTTACTAGTAGTTTTGTCACTGAAGGCAGGTGCCAAGTCCTGCTGGAAAAGGAAATAAGCATCCACATAAAGCTCATCAGCAGATAGAAAGCATGAGGTTCTCTAAAATCTCCTGGGAGACACTGCATTGACTCTCGGCTTGAGATAACATGGTGGACCAACTCCGGCAGATGACATGGCATTTCAAATCATCACTGACTGTAGAAAATTCACACTGGACTTCAAGGAACTCGGATACTATTCTTCTCCACTCTTTCTCCAGACTCTGGGACCTTGATTTCAAAATGAAATGCAACATTTACTTTCATATGAAAATGTATTTTGGTTGTGTACTGAAACAGACTGAGAGATTAAAGGCTAAGGAAACATTTGCAAGTGTTTTGAGTTAACTATCTGATTAGAGCTCTTCTCAGGTCGACATTTCTGTATAATAAATTCTTTACACTAATATTTTGAGATACTGGATTTTTTATTTCCATGAGCTGTAAGTTGTAATCATAAAGATTAAAACAAAAAAAAAAGCTTGAAATATTTCACTTTATGTGTAATGAATCTAGAACATATGAAAGTTCCACTTTTTAAACTAAATTACAGGGAAAAAAAACTTTTCCATAATATTAAATTTTATTTAGATGCACCTGTATATTTCAAAATGTAAATGTACCTCAGAATGTGAATTTACCTCACAATGTACCTCACAATGTAAATTTACCGCAAAATGTACATCAGAATGTGAACTGACCTCGCAGTGTACCTCAGAATAAGAATGTAGCTTTATACTTATATATAATATAAAATGGATTTTGCCCTGCGATGGACTGGCACTGTGTCCAGGGTGTACCCCGCCTTGTGCCCGATGATTCCTGGGATAGGCTCCAGGTTCACCGTGACCCTGAAAAGGATAGATGTATGTATGTATGGATGGATGGATAATATAAAATGGATTGTGCCCTGCGATGGACTGGCAACCTGTCCAGGGTGTACTCCGCCTTGTGGCTGATGCTCCCTGCAACCCTGAAGAAGGAGTAAGCGGTAAAAGATGGATGAATGGATTATATAAAATGTGAATATTTGGGGAAGGGAGGAGAGAAAAGGTAAATGAATTACATGAATATGAAACACATGAAAATGAATTATATGTAAATTAATTACATGAATATGAATCCCATGAATGAATATGAATCACATAATAATGAATTACATGTAAATTAATTACACGAATATGCATGAATATGAATCACATGAATATGTAAATGAATCACATGAAAATTAATTACATGTAAATGAATCACATGCATGAATATGAAATACATGAAAATGAATCATACGTAAATGAATCACATGTAAATGAATCATATGAAAATGAATAAATAAACAAAGGCAAAAAAAAATGTGAATGTACCTCAGAATGTGAATTTACTTCACGAAGTACCTCAGAATATACTTTAGACTGTACCTCAGAATGTGAATTTTCAACCTGGTGTGTATGGGTACAGAGAAAGCCTCAGGAGGCAGCCGAAACATCAGCAGAGCTCCAGACTCACTTTTATTTTCAGCAGAGCTTTTCAGCACACTCTCAGAAACTCAATGAAAAGACCCAAAATAATAGAAATGCAACCCAAAAGGTGCTGTCACAAGCTCAGCTTTCAACTCATTCAAGGTCAAGGTCACACTCAGTGCGTGGGTGGGAATGTGTGTGTGTGTGTGTGTGTGTGTTTACAATCTCCACAAGCTATGCCACTCTCTTGCTCACTCTTCTTTAGCTCAGAGAAAGCTCTGAGAGACACACATAAGTAGGCTGATGGTAATGCGACACAGGTGAGAATCTCAAGGTTTCTTCTTCAAATCAATTTTAGTTTTCCTCGCCACCATCGCCACCAGCTCGCTCGTTATGGATAAATTCACACACTTAAAATCTATATTGTGTTATATGTTTCCGTAAAGCTGCTTTGAGACACTGTCCATTAATAAAAGTGTTATACAAATAAAATAGAATCAAATCATCACATTACCTTCCAGTTCAACCTGCCACGCTTTCTCTGACAAAATTAATATACCTTAGAATGTACCCTAGAATGTGAATCTACGTCAAAAACTACCCCAGAATGTGAATTCACCTCAAAAACATCCGCAGAATGTGAATGTACCTCAAAAAGTACCCCAGAATGTGTATGTACTTCAAAAACATCCTCAGAATGTGAATATACCTCAAAAGCTACCACAGAATGTGAATGTACCTCAAAAACTACAGAAGAATGTGAATGTACCTCAAAATTTACCTCAGAATGTGAATGTACCTAAAAAAAGTACCCCAGAATGTGAATGTACTTCAAAAACATCCCCAGACTGTGAATGTACCTCTAAATCTATCTCAGAATGTGAATGTATCTCAAAACCTACCTCGGAAAATGAATGTACCTCAAAAACTACCAAAGAATGTGAATGTGCCCCAAAAACTACCCAATAATATGAAGGTACCTCAAAAAGTACCCCAGAATGTGAATGTACTTCAAAAACGTCTCCAGAATGTGAATTTACCTCAAAAGCTGCCGCAGAATTTGAATGTACCTCAGAAGCTACTTAAGAATGTGAACGTACCTCAAACTACCTGAGAATGTGAATGTACCTCAAAATCTACATAAGAATGTGAATGTATGTCAAAAACTACCCAGGAATGTGAACGTACCTCAAAAAGTACCCCAGAATGTGAATGTACCTCAAAATCTACCTCAGAATGTGAATGTAAATAAATAACTACCTCAGAATGTGAATGTACCTCTAAATCTACCTCAGAATGTGAATGTACCTCAAAACCTACCTCGGAAAATGAATGTACCTCAAAAACTACCAAAGAATGTGAATGTGCCCCAAAAACTACCCAAGAATGTGAAGGTACCTCAAAAAGTACCCCAGAATGTGAATGTACCTCACAAACTACCAAAGAATGCGAATGTACCTCAAAATCTACCTCAGAATGTGAATGTACCTCAAAATCTACCTCAGAATGTGAATGTAAATAAATAACTACCTCAGAATGTGAATGTACCTCAAAATCTACCTCAGAATGTGAATGTACCTCAAAACCTACCTCGGAAAATGAATGTACCTCAAAAACTACCAAAGAATGTGAATGTGCCCCAAAAACTACCCAAGAATGTGAAGGTACCTCAAAAAGTACCCCAGAATGTGAATGTACCTCACAAACTACCAAAGAAGGCGAATGTACCTCAAAATCTACCTCAGAATGTGAATGTAAATCAGAAACTACCCCAGAATGTGAATGTACATCAAAATCTACCTCAGAATGTGAATGTACCTCAAAAAGTACCCCAGAATGTGAATGTACCTCAAGATCTACCTCAGAATATGAATGTACCTCAAAATCTACCTCAGAATGCGAATGTACATGAAAAACTACCTGAGAACATGAATGTACCTTAAAAACTATCGAAGAATGTAAATTTACCTCAAAAACTACCTCAGAATGTAAATGTACATGAAAAAGTACCTCAGAACTTGAATGTACCTCAAAAACTACCAAATAATGTAAATTTACCTCAAAAACGGGTGCACGGTGGCTTAGTGGTTAGCACGTTCGCCTCACACCTCCAGGGTCCGGGGTCCGGGGTTCGATTCCCCGGGGCCATGTGTGTGCGGAGTTTGCATGTTCTCCCCGTGTTGCAGGGGGTTTCCTCCGGGTACTCCGGTTTCCTCCCCCAGTCCAAAGACATGCATGGTAGGTTGATTGGCAGCTTGGTAAATTGTCCGTAGTGTATGAATGGGTGTGTGAGTGTGTATGTGATTGTGCCCTGCGATGGACTGGCACCCTGTCCAGGGTGTACCCCGCTGTCCAGGTTGTGCCCGATGCTTCCTGGGATAGGCTCCAGGTTCCCCGCGACCCTGAAGCAGGAATAAGCGGTTGAAGATGGATGGATGGATGGATGGATACCTCAAAAACTACTTCAGAATGTGAATGTACTACATATAATTAAAAATCTGTAGACTTCTGCCATTAGCTCTGAAACTTATGAGTCCTTTTTCATACCAACTTCTACTGTCTGCCATCAGCCATAATAGCATTAAGACAGACAAGCACATGGCAAGTCATGCCTAGTTTACTGGAACTGACTGATACAGAGGCCACACCTCCTTCACCGGGACTGAAAAACAAGGGCCGTGCCTCCTTCGCTAGATGGAATGTTACAGCCGACACAATTTCATTACATTTCAGACGAATGAAGCTTTAAGAATAGCCATGAGCTCTAATTCTGCCTCTCACTTGAAATTCTTCAGCATTTGCGACATCGATTTCTAACCTTCTACCATCTATCAAAACCATTTTTTAATCATTATTTCTTCCGAGCAGTCCTATTGTATGTATATTGTGATTTGCTTTATAGAAATGACTGATCAGTTGATCGAATTTTGTTTGACAAACTGGACTTGTCAAAGCGTTTCAAAGGCGCCATCTGATTTCAGCTGAAAATGTGCTGACAAGAAAAGCTCAAAACTTCTCATCTGAACCCTCCACTAAAACAGCGGCAGCGATAATAAATGGCCTCATACATCGTTTCTATTGATTCTGTCATCGCTGTCTTGTAAAATACCCTTTTTCCTTTATTGAATCCTTGTGTTGCAATATTGTTGACTGCACAAAGGAGACCCAAACAAAAACTCCAGTGATTGCGAAACTATTGCAGCATTCCATAAGACTACTTTATTCGTGTACCATTTAGGCAGCATTTTAACTGAAACCCAACATTCACATTACCAAGTGGCCAAATCACTCATGTCTCTCGTGGTGTGTCTCTACTTTTGTTGTCAATATTGTCACTTGTGGGTGTTAGTCACATGAGAAATGGTAGTAGCTAATATATAGCTTCTAAAAATAAATATATAATGAACTTATCAGTATAAAATCTAGTTATTTTATTTGAATGTTCCATGCTTGGATGTTTGCAAGATTTCCAGATTCCTTTCAGTGTAGGAGTATGTGAATAATACCTTTGGTGTATGAAATATAAAACCTTGCTCCGATGCACTGGACACAGCTTCTCAACATAACACAAGTTTCCTGATGTAACTATAAGTTGCAGCTACTTAGTAATACAGAGTTTTCTAGCGAGTAATTTGTTTATAGCTGAATTTGTGAGAAAGACTTATAAAAGGGATCCCAGGGTTATGGATGCAATTCTGAAAACATGTTGTGATGTCATAGTTTGACTGATGCTTATGATTAACAAACTGCTATAACCCAAGACATCAAGACATTTCCAAGCTAACGCCAGAGCTCCATGGTTACAAACAACACACGTTGTAGCAGCAAGACGTTAATCTAATTTTACGAGGCGAATCGTCCTGAGCGAGCACGAGCAGTGTAACAGGCAGTTTATGATTCGCAGTATGTCCCGAAGATCAATATTGAACTCGAGCGAAGTGTGAGATTCTATTTAATCTGCCGCTGGTTAGACAAGATCAGGTTCGTAAACTACATCAGAGGCGATCTGGAGTCGTCAATCAGGTACCATGCTTGAACACACACACACACACACGCTGATTCATAATAGGAACTTCACGGGGTGCAAAGTACCTGCAGCCAAAATTAAGTACGTAGTCATCTCTTACACAGATGGATTTAGCCGAGTCAGATTTATGGTAAATGAACCAGAGCTATGAAAGATGGCTGTGAATGTAATAATGGAGTTTGCACAACAACCTCTAGCATATTAATATATTAAATGCAGCTTCTGGTGCATTTCATATTCATCCTGGATTTGTAAAAAAAAAAAAAAAAAGTTTATCTCAGGATTTAGAAAATGAAGGTGCTACAAAACATTCAAACATCTAGAGCTTTTTTTCTTATTTGGGGGGAAAACATGCTAAGGAAATTAGGGATTCGATTCAGCTAAATGGTCACATGACAGAACAAATTTATTTCTAGGAAAGCCAACTTTCTCTTCTTCTCGCCCTGTTGTTTGAGTGTAAAAGAGCAGGAAATAAACCATGCATGTTTTACGCCTGGAGGCAGCTCCATTTCCCTTTCTGATGATGGCAGCTTAATTCCCATCGTGACATTAATATCACAGATCAGAGCACAGCTTAAGGCAAAATGCTCTGCTTCAGACTGTATAATTTATTTCATGGAAGGAGAAAATGATTATTGTTCATGCTATGGATGGCTGGATTTTATTAACACAAATTTCCCCAAATCTTTGTTATTCGCTTATTATATTAGAATGATTCGCTTTGACATGTAAGTAAGATTAATAATTACATTGCTTCATCTGAGATTATTTTAAATCTCTGTTTCATTGTCTGTATAAATCAAGTTTACCTGAATGAACCTTCAGCTCCATTTGAAAGGACACTTTTAAATAAGTGAAAAATGAAATTAACACTGTAATAAACAAAATGAACAACAGGAACATGGACAGAATTAGTGCCGAATACCAAAAAAATAAAAATACAAGAGGAATATACAAGCGTATTATATGGGATATACCTTTGAACTAGAAGGTTAAATAGTGAATATTTGCTACCTACCTTCCTCCTTTCTGATGAACGGGAAGCAATACTACAAGGGCTTTAAAATTAAGTTATTCTTACGTATTTAATGTTGACTTTGAAAGATATGCCATCATTTTAATACCACTTAATTTTTCGCAATCCCTGAATTGCAGTTTCATGCGTGTGATCATCCCCCCGATCCACAATATTTAAAATATTTGAATGGACTATTCTAATAAAAATGTACAGTGAGGCTGTGACTGCAGAATCTGCTTCTAAAACAGTCTGAGCGATATTGAAACCAGTAGAGTTCTGCTGACTGGCCTAGTAATTTCTTGCAAGATAAACCTGGATCAATTTGTCATATCTTGAATCAATAATCATTTGCTTGAACAGCATGAGGGGAGATGTAGTAGAAATGTGACATTAGAACCGCGCGGTTTGATTTCTATACCCAATATAATCGACAGAATGAGACTCAGCGTTGTACTGTAATCTATAATCTTATTAAGGAGTGTGCTGCAGTGTGTCAGAATCATGCTCACTGTTCTATGGAGGAGCTGTAGTGGTCCATGGTTCTCCTTCTTCTCAGAATAATAATAAAAAGAAAAAAAAAACACTTTGGGACATGTTATTACAGGAAAATGATCAACTCTAGTGTGTTAACCCTATATGTTTTATTGCTTTAAACATATAGGGCTGTATTAAAGTCAGCAACTTAAATCAATATTTACTCAAGGAAAGTTACGTGCATTCAGAGTCTGTGCACAATAAAATCACAGTGGAAGCACAATCGAGACCCAGAATACCAAACCCATGAATTGTAAGTGAACCTATTTTGCTATGATACTGAGTTGAATCTGGCACAAGTTAAAAGAGGATATATGAGAAAATGTTTATATTTGACAGCAAACATTTGGTTGAGTAATGTGATGGAGACAGACTGTTGAAATGGAACCGGTCACACATTTGCACTGTGATTTGTTCTCCCAGCGTCAGCTGTCCCCGCAGGGAATTGAATACGGCATCCTTTCAAAGAAACACCGTTAACTGGAGGAATGATAACAGCGTGTGTATATGCTGGAAATTGAACCCATCTCTGCAACTCTATCACTCGGGAACATTCATGTTCAGAACAGCACTGAATCTATCAGTGCTATGAGGATGCAACCTTGTTCATAATCACCATATATATATATATATATATATATATGTATATATATAATAAAGAGACAAAATAAAATGGATGAGCTAAATTTACACAGCAAAAATAGAAACGTACCTTTTTCAGGAGACAGTAGTTTAAGGAAAATGTTGTAAAATCCAAATAAGCTTTACAGATCTTTATTGGAAAGGGTTTAGACAATGTTTTTCATGCATGTGCAATGAACCAAAAACAATTATTGCAAATGCACCTGTGGAACTGACCTTAAGACATAACTTAGGACACTAAAGAGGCCTTTCTACTGACTCTGAAAAAACACCAGAAGAAAGATGTCTAGAGCGCCTGCTCACCTGCGTGAACATGCCATAGACCTGCTGCAGGGAAGTATGAGGACTGTTCTTCTGGTATTGAGCTCCCCCCCTCCCCCACACAAGCTTTGCTCAGGGACTCACTAACCTTAACAACAATTCATTTTGGGATGCAGCTATTCTGTCCTTCTGGCATAAAATATGGATAAATGTATAAATATGAGGTTATTCGTGGCATCTCGATTTCCTCACATCAGCTGGAGCATCATAGCATTTACAAATGAACACACCGAATGTTCCAGAACCACAGTAGATGGTTTGGTGTAATCACAGTGACAACCCAGTTCTAATCATTCTTAGAAAGTGGCAGTGTAAATATGTATCTTTTCAAATGTCTGCATCTTCGAAGTTATTCATTTGCTACCGTTTAGAACTGCCACTTGAGTGTAATAGCCACTGGAATTTTTTTAACAGTTTAATTCAATGTCATCCTGATTTACACCACTCAGACGATCACAGACTTTTATAAAGGTGGCATGGCATTGAACACCAGCACATTAACAGCACAGAAATGAAGGAAATAAAGCAATGAAGACTATGGATTCAGTTTACTGAACTGCTCATTCTGGCTTTTTCATTGCTGTTCAACTTCTGCTTTGTATAGAGGTCAGGAATTTCAAAAACGTTACTTCTGATTTGATTTATTCTTTTTTTTGTGTAACGCACAGTAAATTGTTCAGGTTAAAGGGGGTTTTCTGCCTGCACTCTGTGACCAAGAAGCAAATAAAGTGACCCATGCTTCAATGAGTGTTTAAAAAAAAAAAGGTTCAAAAATGTAGACCAGGTTATACTTCAGACAACGCTCATGATGAGACAAGAGAATGGAACTGACTTTAGATAAACATTTACAGACATGTTACTATAATTCTGCTTATTGCCTGAAGTAACAGTCATCTATCAGTAAAGAGGAATGAACCCAATTAAAACGTTATTAATTATGCTTATAAATTACAACTCAGCACACTGGCCGTGGATATTTAGTTCTCTCATTGGGTAAATGTGTGTATAATATGTTCATTCTGGTCAGATGTAATGCTTTTTTAATCCATTTTGTGTACGCAGTGAAATCTGTTGACTGTACAATTGTTGGCTTTTTACATCGATCAGTGCCTGAAACAATATAATGTTGTTTTCTTGGACAATGAAGGTTTTCTTGCTGAATAAATATTCTAAATCAATCCAAATGTTTTTTTTGGCATTTTTGACAAAACATTTAACCAAACTAGTGCATTTTTAATTATTATTATTATTATTTTTTTTTTTTACTTATTTGCCCTTCACATATTTGTAACGTGACCATTATTGCACTAAATACTACTGAATGTTTTATTTTCAATATTAAATTTCAATAAAAAATTTGATTTCAATAAAAAAGGAAGAGTTCAATAAAAAAAAGCCTACATTTACGGTTGACTCTAAAAAGCGCTATTGCACATTCATAACATCGTTATTACACATTTATAACAGTGTTATTACACATTTACTACACATTTTTACACACCCTCTAAATTTCACTGATTTAAAGCTGGAAATAATTAATTTTGCTAAATTACTCCTAAATTATTGACATGAGCATCTAATTTATTCTATTTCCCTTTGAAAATGTGCTTAATTTGATTCAGAACATTACACAGACATTATTCATCTGCTCGCTTGTTCTTCATTAGTCTTTTGACCAGATTAAAAAAAAATAAAAATAATAATTTCAGTCCATGTTTTGTCTGTCGCTTAATCTGTTCCAGTTGATGAGAACACTCCAGTTTATAGGATCAGTGCCATTATTGATAGATTGTGTTAATATAATATCTAATGTGCTGTTTTCATTTACGGAAAAAATAATTAAATATAACTGATAAATTAAGTATCTTTTTTGCTAACATGATGTCTGGCGGTAGCTTTATTAGATTTATGTTATTTTAAAATCAGCATAAAAGAAGAAATAACCATTGAATTCACTTAAAAAGCGAAAAACTTTAACACAAATCAAATTGTCATATTTATCAGGAACAATTCAGCATCAGACGACCATTAAAACCTTAATTTCAGAACACTTCTTCTATAGTATTCTATAGCCATTTTCTGTTTATAGACTATACAAATCTTAATAAAACTCATTGTCAATGCAAAGTCTGTAGCAACCCTCGCAGCAGCAGCAGGCAGAACGCAGGCACACAGAGGTGACTGATGAGGAATCAGTGCCGTTTTTTATTTACAATATTTACTACAAAAAAAAAACACAATAGAAAAGGATAGCGTGAAGGAGTACAGAGAGTGCAGGGAGTGTCAATGGTGGGCTGGTGATCCCTCTTCTCAGATGAGAATGTCGTGAGGAAAGAGCTGTGCAGTGTCATGTCGAGGCTCCGAAATGTGGACATCCACAGAGGGAGCAGGAATGATGGGCAGCCGGGGGGCATTGTCGTCCCTGCCACACAGAGTTAGCCGTTTGTTAACAGGAGACCGCTCACCTAGCTGCTCCTGGCGTGCCCTTTTATATTCCGCTGCTGTCTCCTGGATATTATATGCATGCCATGCATGGTTTGGACCGCCCTGCCTTTCAGCCATGCTCTGATGCAGTCCAAAAACACTGGGGGTGCTGAAAGGGAACTGTCCCTTCAGCACCTTAGTGGTGGTCACAAAAGGAGCATTGTATATCTTCTGGGCTTAGGTCTGGTCTGAAGACACATTCCAAACACACCTCCCTCTTTGGGGGTGGCCCAGCATTTCTCTGGGCCCTGGGGCCATGTGTTGCAGCTGGGTGAGGGAGAACTCTCTTCATGACTGGTGAGTTCTGTGTGAACTTCCACCTAACCACTTCCCCCACACCTTGCTTATTTGCGCCATTGGTGTACTGCGCTTCCGTCCTGTAAATTGTTGCTGCTGCATCTGAATCACAAATCTCCCCTTACTCTGCATAGGATACTATGACTATAGTGTGTGGATCGTTATATTAGACCTGGCTACCTTAAGTTTCTTTCTCCTGCTGTGTTCCAGGAATCTGCCAAGCACAGTAACAGAAGATTTTAAATCTGTGAGTATTTTATACCTTTGATGTAAATAGCTGCTCTGTTTTGAGCTCTCCTACCATGTCTTGGGGCCAGAGTTTTCTTCTCCTTTTCACATAGAACATCCTGGCTGGGGCCCTTTTTGGGATGTTCATCACTGGTTCCACTACTCACATAGTCCTGCTTTCTGGGACACTCGCCTTCCTCTGTGCTTGTGTCTATGGACTTTGTGGTCCTTTGCTCCTCAGCCTCTATGGGCAGGAACTCAATCTCGGCCTCTGACACTGCACTTCTCGAGGTCAAGTGGGCTTTCCTCAGCCACATTTCAGACACTGAAAGGGTGGTTGCACAGGGTGGGTTCCCCACATAGCAGGCCTCTCAGCCAACAGAGGCTTTCTGGCACGTGTAGCAGATAGGGTTTTAAAAGGGGAGGGAGGCTGTCTTGGGCCGTGCTGTACAGGGGGCGGCTATAGATGGTCGTCCCTTTTCCAGCAAGTTGCCGTCCTGTGTGGTGTGGAGGAAGAGTCTGGGATCGAGTGAGGCGTCTTGCTCACTGGCTCTCCCTGCCGAGTTCCAGGGGTCTCTAAGCTCCTCTTTGGTTTTCCGGCTATTCTCCAGGATCACCAGCTGGCCCTGCCTTTCCGTACAGTCTCACATGTCCTCTTGCTTTTTGGCTGTTCCTTTATCCAGGCAGCCAGATCCAGCTCCAGCAGACTTTTTCCTTCATCTGTCTGGGTGACTTTCAGGGTTGCCGGGGCTGGAGAGGGGCGCATTAGCACCTCTGGGGAGATGTTCCCATACACGGAGCTCTTCCTCGATGCTCCACACTGATGTGTGTCTTGCTGATGGCTGTCTGAGTTTTCTCTCCTAAGGCATTCTCAGAACCATGTTTTTTCCAGTGGCTGCATTCGCCACCAGTTTAGCGACCATCACAGCAGCGGCAGGCAGAGCAGACACACAGAGGTGATTGGAGGGGAATCAGTGCAATTTTTAATTTATAATATTTACAAAAAAAAAAGAGAAACGGATAGCGTGAAGGAGAGAAGAGTGTAGGCAGTGTAAATGGCAGGCTGGTGATCCCTCTTCTCAGCTGAGAATGTCGCAAGGAAAGAGCTGTGCAGTGTTTTGGCGAGGCTCCAAAATGTGGAAAACATCCATAGAGGGAGCAGCGATGATGGGCAATGGGGGAACATTGTCATCCCTGCGGGTGGAATCTTCTTTAAAGAGTGTACAAAAGAGACAAAGACTTAGCATTTTTTAAGAGGAGACCACTCACCTTGCTGCTCCCGACGTGCACTTTTATACTCCAGCATGCCCTTTTATACACTGTTTCCTGGAAGGTAGAGAGCTGCCGCTGCAATTACTGATCACCCCAGCTTTCAGCCACACTCTGATGCAGTCCAAAACATTACAGGTTCTGAATGGGAACTGTCCCTTCAGCACCCCAGCAGCAGTGGCACGAGGAGTGTTCTTTGTATTTTGGCATCACAAGTCTTATTGTCCATCACTGCGGCTAGTTTTGACAACTCTTTGGATTTACCCTGCTGGTTTCAAAGACTGTGGGTTGTGTGTATGACCTTGTCCTCTGATTCTTTCTTGTGGACTAATGCCATTATTAAATCTTGTGCACCTATCGTCAGTCCTTTTCATTACAGCTGTGCATTTCTATGCTGTAAAGCTGCTGGACTAAACTCGGAGTTATAATCCAGCACCTACTGTCTTTTAATTAAACCTGATGAGAGGGGGGTCTTTAATAAAGCCTGCATGAAGTGGAATTGGCTTTTAATCACAGTTCAGACCCAAATATCCATAAATCTCAGTATCTCGCTAAAAACTCTGTATGTGTGTGTACAGCAGGTGGAAGATTCAGGGCAAATTCTGGCCTGTCAAAACAGTAGCTCCAGCACAACGAGAACTTAAATATAGTACAGATACATCTGTGTGTGGATGCAAGGGGGAGTGAAAGGGCAAGCAATTTGTTAAATTTCTTGGGAAGAGATCAAGCCAAATAATATTCTGTTTGTATGCTGTTCATGTGTGTGTGTGTGTGTGTGTGTGTATGTGTGTGTGTGTACGTATTGATATACATGATTATGTTTACATGGTGCTCTGAGCTAGATCCACTATTTCCATTCATATTAGCCACTGGCCATGGCCAGACCAAATAATCTTCTCCTGTAAATCAACACCTCTGTGACTTTGCAGGCTCATGAGTTTTTGACTGGTGTTACTCACCAAACTTAGTCCTCTAGCACACATATTAATATAAAAGTTTCCCAATGAAGACATTCAGAAGAGCGTGATCTTGCTAAGTCTATAATAGGTGCTACTGTAATGTCAGCCCTGGGCATAAAATCAAGTTATATTCACATGTGCCACAATATCATGTGATGTTGGATGCTGACATATACATATAACCATAAATGATCAAACCCTCATGAAAACATAAAAAAAAACAAAGTGGAAACTCACTCACCTTATGTTAATTTCCCCTGGAGAGTTTTGTTCAACAAAGATGTGATACATTTACAGCCATCATCCAGTGAAAGTTTAAAAATCTCTTTGGGGTGGGATGAGGAGGGAGGGGGATTATGAAGGGTTGGAAGGTTCTTCGCAAAAAAAAAAAAAAAAAAAAATTGTAGTGTTATCAGCTCTTGCCAGAAAGAGCAACCTCCTCCAAGCAAATCTCCTTCTGTCTGAGTAGAAAATGTGGAACAAAAGTTAAGTTTAATGTAGCATGTGGATTGATCAGACAAGCAGGCAAACTCAGCATTGGCAAACCACCGGATCACCCAAACTGGGAGTCGGAACATAGTTAGACAAGGGAATCATAAGCATATCCAAAAATGTACTGTATATCAAACAAACAAGTGTAGAGCTTGGAAACAAAACTCTCAGAAATGTATGATAACAACTAGCAAGACTTCATAACAAGGCAAAAAAAAAAAAAAAAAAAACAACACCACTGGGGAAGAACTATAGACAAACTAACCAAACACCAACACAAAACAGGTGCAACCAATGACAGGACAGGGAGTAGAGACAATACCAAAACAGAAACCAAAACCAAAACACAAGTACATGGTGCTTGATGCGAATCTGCGGAAGCCGCAACACAGATTTGGAATCGTTTAAAATGTTAATACAGACATTAGATTGACAGTAACCCATTTTTTTTTTAAATAAACATATCTTGTAAAAGATGAAAGAATTTGGGTTAGATTAGCTATATCAATCATGGGAAAACATGTCAGTTGCGAATCCTAGACAAACACACCTACAAATACATGATTTACTGTGCTCATAATAAGCACACACACACACACACACACACTCTTCTATCTGCCTGAGGCTGGAATATCAGATAAAGAAGCTCCTGGTGGACTGCAACAGCAAACAGCATATTACAGCATCCATCCTGTGTTCTGCTCGGTGGATCAGCTGAATCTCCTCACACTGCAGTGACAGCTTTCACCTTGTTTCAGCCAATCTTCTACACAATTCTCCTTTTGTTTCCATTTTTGAAACATTTTTTATATACGAACTGTAGAACGTATTCAGAATCGTGGACGGCAGCGTTTCGGTGTCGAAGTAGGTGACTTGGGCAGATTATTAGAATTGGCAAGTCTGAAAGTCGGTTTCTCGATTGGGATATTCTTTAACGCTTCATTTGCTCCAATACACTTCAAATCACTCAAATAGTAAAAAAATACAATAAAATGCATGTATCTAATGCGTTTCCGCTACACTACCATTCAGAGCGATCATTATAGGAAACGAATCGTCACCTTCTGACTAATACGAATCCTCATCATCATCAAGTTGGAATAAATATATATATATATATATATATATGTCACAAGTCGTGACGGTGCGGATGAAGGAAGGAGGTAAGCGCACTTAAGAATGAGTGATGTTTATTTACAAGTGAGGAGAGCAGACAAATCCCAAAACATGATCCAGAAACATAATCCAAAAACAGGCGAAGGTCAGGCGAACGGCAAACAGGCATATAAAGGGCAAGGCAGAGATCAAGGTCGTGGTACGGAAAAACAGGGTCGATAAACAAACATGAACATAAGCATAAACACGAACGAGAGCTATGATAAAGATCTGGGAGCGGATAACCCAGCGTGAGCTATAACTAACAAGGAACTACGTTTAGTAAGTTTACTAAGTTTAATCTATTCAATTAACCACGCCGTGTCTAGTACGGCGCGTAGTATATATACCGGCATGAATCAACTTAAACCAAATTCAGCTGGGAGTAATTCAGACACACATGGGGATACAACCTATGAGAGACACGGGGCGGGGTCATGACGAACATAAACAAAACACACGTGTCCTCCCAGCCATTGACAGAAACGAAAACAAAGAGCTCATGTTCAGAAGTCGCAACATGCATGCGCAACAGCGCGAGAGCATGCTGCTTCAAGGGGGAACCGTGACAGAGTCCCCCCCCAAGGGCACTCCTCCAGGAGTGCCATGAAACATCCCATATCACCGGTGGCCCCGGGCCCCTGGGCTGAATGTCCCAAGCAGAGCCAGGAAACCGCATGATGTTTCCGGCGAAGGTGGGACACGGAGCAAAGTTCACCGTGAGGCTCAAGGGGAAAGCGAGGTTCTCCGCGAGGCTCCAGGGGGGAGCGAGGATCCTCGCGAGGTTCCAGGGGGGAGCGAGGTTCTCCGCGAAGCTCCAGGGGGGGGTGAGGATCTCCGCGAGGCCGGGGGAAGGAGCGAAGTTCTCCGTGAGGCTCAAGGGAGGAACGATGCCCTCCGCTGAGCCCAGGGGTGGAGCGATGTCCTCCGTGGAGCAGGAAGGGGGAGCGACACAAGGAGCGGCATATTCCGCGGAGCATGGAGGCAGAGCGACGTCCCCAGTGAAGCAGGATGGAGGAGCGACGACCTCAGCCAAACAGGAAGGCAGAGTGACGACCTCAGCCGAGCAAGAAGGCCGAGCGACGTCCACAGCCGAGCAGGAAGGCCGAGCAACGTCCACAGCCGAGCAGGAAGGCCGAGCAACGTCCACAGCCGAGCAGGAAGGCCGAGCAACGTCCACAGCCGAGCAGGAAGGCCAAGCAACGTCCACAGCCGAGCAGGAAGGCCTAGCGACGTCCTCAGCCGGACATGGAGGCTGAGCGGCGCCCTCAGCAGAGCAGGAAGTCTGAACGCCATCCTCAGCAGATCAGGAAGGCTGAGTGGTGTCCCCAGCAGGACGTGGAGGCTGAGCAGGCATCAAAACCGGGAAGGGAGGGTGGGAGCCGGTCTCCGTCCCGACCCCAGATTCCCCCTCCTGTCGACGTGACTCCTTTTTACTCTGAAAGATTACCAACGGGACATGAGGCTTGGCTGTGACTGGGATGTCGTGAGCTTGAGACTGAGTCTGGACCTGGACATCGTGAGCTTGAGACTGAGTCTGGATTTGGACGTCGTGAGCTTGAGACTGAGTCTGGATTTGGACGACGTGAGCTTGAGACTGAGTCTGGATTTGGACGATGTGAGCTTGAGACTGAGTCTGGACCTGGACGACGTGAGCTTGAGACTGAGTCTGGACCTGGACGCTGTGAGCTTGAGACTGAGTCTGGACCTGGACGCTGTGAGCTTGAGGCTGTGTCTGGACCTGGACGCTGTGAGCTTGAGGCTGTGTCTGGACCTGGACGACGTGAGCTTGAGACTGAGTCTGGACCTGGACGCTGTGAGCTTGAGACTGAGTCTGGACCTGGACGCTGTGAGCTTGAGGCTGTGTCTGGACCTGGACGCTGTGAGCTTGAGGCTGTGTCTGGACCTGGACGACGTGAGCTTGAGACTGAGTCTGGACCTGGACGCTGTGAGCTTGAGACTGAGTCTGGACCTGGACGCTGTGAGCTTGAGGCTGTGTCTGGACCTGGACGTTGTGAGCTTGAGACTGAGTCTGGACCTGGACGCTGTGAGCTTGAGACTGAGTCTGGATTTGGTGAAGCAGGGTCTCTGTAATTTTCCTTTTATCCTTCTCCTCCTCCAGAATCTGCTTTAGTTGGTTTCGTTCGTCCTCTAGTCGACAGAGCCGAATGCTCAGAACCCGTTTCCGGAGTGTCTCCTCTTGCAGCAAAACCTGTGTTTTCTGTAGTTGCAACTCCACGGATGAGCATTCTTTAGTAGCTTCGATGTATTTCTTCTCCGTTTCAGACAGAGTGCTCCTCAAACTCCCCAACTCCAACTGCATTCTGCTAATTTTTTCCACCACTTCCTTCTTACTCTGAATGATTGTGACTGGAACATGAGGCTTGGCTGTGTCTGGAGCTTGAACTTGGAACTTGGCTGTGAGTGGAACTTTGTGAATTGGGTCGGCAGACTTGGAAATGACTGGATTCTGCATAGCAGGATGCACGGTAACTTGGACTTGTGGCTTGGTCTGGACCGGGACATGGACCTGAGGCATGGCAGGGGCTGGAGCATTAGGTGTGGCTGTGGCTGGAGCGAGAAACATGATTTGGACCAGAGACGTGGCGTGGCTGTGACTGGAACTTTGACTGTAGCTTTCTCTGCCCTTCTCCCCTCTCTGTTTCTCCCGTTCATAGTACACATGGAGAAGAGGCTCTGCATGAGTCCTCCCATTACCTTCCTGCAGCACTTTATCCAGGTCATACTTTTGCCCTGGTTCTCCGAATTCCTCAAAAAACTGCTCAAAAAACAGTCGAATATCCTCCAGCACCCCAGGTCTCTCAGCCACCATCTGTAGTGCCCACGTGCGAGCGAAACCCAAAAAGCGAGACATGATGAACAGGCTAAATTGTCCTACTGGTGGTTTCGGGTCACACAGGCTGGCGAAATATTGCTGACATTACATCGCGAAATAATCCGGGTAACCCAGGCCATCATACCGCGCCAGCATGTGCTCGAAAGTCCTCTGTGCGAACCTCATGGAATCCAAGGCGGGAATCTTGGGCGTGCGGTTTTGGGTTCGGCATCCTCGTCGTTCTCGTGCTACCTCCATGATCAGGGCGGTTAATTCTGTCACAAGTCGTGACGGTGCGGATGAAGGAAGGAGGTAAGCGCACTTAAGAACGAGTGATGTTTATTTACAAGTGAGGAGAGCAGACAAATCCCAAAACATGATCCAGAAACATAATCCAAAAACAGGCGAAGGTCAGGCGAACGGCAAACAGGCATATATAGGGCAAGGCAGAGATCAAGGTCGTGGTACGGAAAAACAGGGTCGATAAACAAACATGAACATAAGCATAAACACGAACGAGAGCTATGATAAAGATCTGGGAGCGGATAACCCAGTGTGAGCTATAATGAACAAGGAACTACGTTTAGTAAGTTTACTCAGTTTAATCTATTTAATTAACCACGCCGTGTCTAGTACGGCGCGTAGCATGCTGCTTCAAGGGGGAACCGTGACAATATATATAAAATAAATAAATAAATGGATGGATGTTCCATGGCAGATCAGTCAGAATTTAAATTATTAAACCAGTGCGGAAACATGAAACCTTTCTTATTACATCTGTGAGGATGTAATATGTCTAAGGCAAGGAGGCATCACTGTGTACATTATGCAGGCCATGGAACAAAGACCTCAATGGGACAGAGAGCATTGTGATTTATAAGCTCAGTGGAAAAGAAAAACATTTTTATCATGTGCATTAAAAACCAACAATACAACAAACAGCTAATAAAATTGAAGCTGGGAAAGTACGAACCATTACATCCCCATTTACTCAATCCTTGCTCTAATTTTTGTATTTCATTCAAGCCATCCGTAAACGACTGATAGTACCAGTCTAAAACATCGCTTCCACATGGACCTGAGTTGAAATAATCCATAATGTCACACTAGCGTCCTCCAAAGCTGCTCATGTGTGTAGGGGGAATCCGAGTGGAACAGCAGTGAGATGATGGATGAAATTGCAGTCTCGTTCTGTTCCCTGGATTCTGTCCCATTGACAAATGCACGCGCTTGTCCAGGCCACACAGAGGACTGCTTTAGGACTTGAACACAATCTGCTCGAGTCGGTTCGCATTCCAGCGCCTCACACTTACAATACGGCACACGCTGAGGAAGCAATTATGTAGAAATATGTCCGATTAAGTGAAGTCTTTTTTTTTCTTTTCTGTAATGATATGATTAAGGTTCTTTTTCTCTCTACTCAATGGAAGATGAACTGGAACTGCGAGTGCGTTTAAACCTGATTACTTCTAGACTCCTGGACAGGCAATCAATACACATAGTGATTACAACAAGCCTGAAGGACACCCAAACGCTGGCTATTGTAATAAAACAGATATAGCAAAAGAGGGTTTTTAAGCACACAAGTGCTTGTTTTTTTTGCTTTGTTTTTCTTCCATTATAAAGGCAATTAGGAGTGAATTATGTCTTTTGAAGGTATAAACATGTCACATGTCGTCGGAGTGGCTGTTTAATTAGAAAAAGAATTGATACCTTTCTGAATTCAACAGCACTGCATTAATTCATAAAGTGAAGTAACATTTCCCAGAGGTCAGATGAACAGGATTATCTTTTGATATCTAGGGTTCAGGGACACATGTTCCTATTCTCCTCACACAACCTGCTGAAATGTCAGCATGCACTTAATTAAATGCTGCCTTTTCGTGGAATTTACATGATAAAATGTCAGTTATTCTGCATGTGTCTGCAACAGATAAGTAAGAAATAAATACAGAAAAGTCTATCTTGTAGATAATAAGATTTTTTTTTTTTTTGCTCCTTTGTCACGGTGCCTTGGCAGAAAACTCACATTTACAGCCACACCTCTGACACTGGAGAGTCTGTGGGAAGGTTTTACTGGAAAATGAACTGGTGCACTAAAGAAAATAGATGGCATCTTGAGGAAGGAGGGTTGTCTAGAAAGACTGAAGCACCTCAAGACACCAGCCAGAAAGTTAAAAACTTGATCGCAAATGGGTCTTCCAGAAGGACCTCCAAAATTAGAATAAAATGGCTTAAAGACGACAAAGTGAAAGTATTTGCGTGGCCATCGCAAAGCCCTGTAGCAAAATCCCATAGAAAATGATAGGACTGAGTTAAAAAAAGTGTGTCTGTGCAAGGAGGCCCATGAAAAGTCACTCATATGGCAGTTTATATGCCTAATTGTACCTGAGCCTGGCTAAAATAAATGCTTATAACATTTTGCTCCGAGTCTAGCGTTTGCTTAAAAAAATAAAAAGGCATTTTTTAGAAATGACAGATGGATTTAATTTATATTCATGGCATAGCAATAGAGGAGCATAGAAGAGAGTGAACAAAGAAAAGGCTTCAAGGCTTGTTAATAAAGTGAAAAAAGGACAGGATCATCCAGACTTCAGTCTTTAGCATCTACCACCGTTTTTATGGCCTCTGGAGAAATGAATTAGTCAACATTTGAAATTATACGGCGTGAGAAAATTAGCTTACCAAAAACCGCGTCGGATTTTAAAGTGGTCATGATGAATATGATGAACATGCAGTAATATGGAATTTAAGGCAACGTGTTAAGCCTCTGTCCCCTAAGGCTCGTCGTTAATATCATACGGTGATCATATTACTGACAGCAGGAATGACTGTTTTCTATTTCACTTCCCAGTGAAACTGAGGAGTCCATATCGCAGCAACTGGAATTAATCTGCTATGAATATCATCCCACATTACACTAATCTCATTCTTCAGATATTACTTCGCTGCGTGAAAAAAGGAGGGAAAAGGAGATCAAGAAGGATTAACAGGTGTAGAAAAGATTCCACTACCAAGACAATGATTAAAAGGAGCTTATACCACATCACTGCTTAATTCTAGATTCTGATTGGTCAGAAGGTGTTGATTAAGTTTCTGTAACAGCAGCTCTGAGAGTAAATAATAATGTGTCTTTTTTAGTCACATTTACATTACAGCGAAATACTTTTTTCACATAAACCAGCATGTCTGGAAGCTGGGGTCAGTGCACAGGGTCAGCCATGATACAGCGCCCCTGGCGCAGAGGGGGTTAACGGCCTTGCTCAAGGGTCCAACAATGGCAGCGCTGGGGCTTTGAACCCAAAACCTTCTGATCAGTAACACAGGACCTTCACCGTCAAGCCACCACTGACCCAGAATAAACTGCTGAAAATCACAGGTTTATATGAATGTGCTTGTTATCCTTCCTATAGTAATGATGCATTCACTGGAACTTGTATGGTGGATGCACCACATAATCTAAGTTCAATTATGAATGGATAAATATGATGATATGGTGATGAGGATTTACGAGATAAGTCTCTAGTATGAATGCTTTGTAACCACTGGAAAGTTTTTAGAACAGATGAATTTAAACTGTTCATAGCTGCTATAACGTAAGTGACAAACAGGAACTAAATTTTTCGTGGCTGCTCCACAATATCAAGTGTAAAAATGTGCACTGAGGTTTCGAGGAGCCACATACTTAGCACCTTTAACATCTCTGATGTGCACATCCAAAAGACACCGGCAGCTTCCCAGATACTCTCTAGAAGCAGAAAGTGTCCGAGCAAAAAAAGCTGAAAGGAGAAATCTGTTCATTCTTTATTGCTGGGGCAATTTTGGTATTCTGCTTCTCACCTGGATGACTAGGTTTCTCTGAGGGCCTCCTGCCACGCTGCAGAACTCTTCAGTGAGTTCTTTGAAACTGGGCCGACTGTCAGCATCAATCATCCGACCTTGGCGGGGGGGGTGAGTCATTAATGAGTCACAAAGTGAAGCAGCTCCCTTCAGCAAATCAGTCAATGGCAGATTCTGACACATCAAAGTTCAAAGATTAGGAAGGAAAGAAAAAGACTTAGTGTAACAGTGCTTGCAAACTGATTCACTTGTTATTTTATCTAAGATACATGCTCAGTTTTAAACCTGAATGACTGAAGTGTGGACCATCTGTGACCATAATAATTCAGTCCATGTTCTTCGTCACACTGTTGCTTCTCCACGGTTCGTTCTCTCAGTTTATCTCAATGAATTTAGTTTAGATGTAATTACTCAAGCAATCAAACTGACTCACTATCATTAGCTTTTCAACTGTAATGTATTCGCTGTGTATCAAGATTTTTTTTTGCTTTAATAATGTGTGTTATTAGTGCTAGCATGGCTTGCAGTGTACATTCTGACCTTGCCTTCATCTTCATTGATCATTCTCATTAGTATCGATCGAGAAGGCAAGCAAGCCCAAAAGCAGTTAGTGATTTGGATGTTCCTTTTGATCAGCCTCCTCTCCTCCTCCAAGTCCATCATACCCTGAACTTATAAAAGGCAGGATCCTTCATTAAAAAAATTAAGATTTTAGCATCATTATCACAATGATCATGTTCACCATAGCTACCGTTATCATTATTACAGCATGTATGTTATTAAAAAGTTATTAAAGCTTAATAATTTTGTTTGTATGAGATGACAAAACTTCTTATTCTTATTGTGAGGTAGATCAAAGGGGAAAAAGCTCCCTTCACCTATTTCTCACCTTATGGGCACTTTTGATAGAGTGCCCCAGGGTTCAATATTCAGTCTTGTCATATTATATTCTGTCTGCAGACCGGGAGCAAATCTGTGTGACAATGAATTAGGATGTGAGGACATCTTGCACCTTGCTGTCTTGTACACCTCTGCAGGTTTGGCCATGGCTGCAGCTGTGATCTGATATTAGTGCAGTTGCAAATCTCAGGTTTATATTAACGGCCGTGGTCTTAAATGGCATGTTGGTGTAGGTTCAATTGACGGTTCGATTCCTGGCCCACGTGACTCCACGTGTCGAAGTATCCTTGGATCCTTGGGTAAGACGCTGAACCCCAAGTTGCTCAGATGCAAAGCTAGCGCTTTGCATGGCAGCTCTTCTACCATTGTAGTGTGAATGGGTAAACAAGAATCAGTAAAACTTTGTAGAACCACTTTGGTTAAAAAAAAAAGAAACCCTATATAAATGCATACCATGTTATCATTTCTATACTAACAGCTCGTTCACAGGGGGATGCTACAAAATCTAACCCAAGTGCGGAGCTGTTAATGTAACCAGCGGTGATACAGGACAAAATTTCCAGTAAGGCAATTGCAGCATAAATGCTATAATAAGCAGTTCACTGACCTCTAGTACACTATTTCAGAGACGCGATGGGAAGTTAAGCTGGATGACATGCAAATAACGATGCAAATTAGAATGAGAAATGCCATTAATTGCCATGTTTCACTTGTGGTAATTGCAGCAATTTCACAGACACTTGTGCTGTTTTCGTTCTTGTACGTTTCAATTATGTGCAAATGAAACCCGAAGGCACAGCAAAAGACTTGACACAAGATCACAACCTTGCAACACACACACACACACACACACACACACACACGCACAAACAGACACACGCACGCAATTAATTGTGAATGCAAATAGTGTTTGCATCATTTATCCAAATCTGTAAAGCTTAAAATAATGTGAGTGCAAGCCAGCAATCTCAGATACGCAGAAAATGTCACAGCCAACACAAGTTGACATTTTGAACCTGCATGAGATTGAAATATTAAAGCACATACCTGTACATGCCTACATGTAATTGTAAGGCAGATACAAAGTGTTGAAAAAACCTGTACTGATGATACATATCCACACTGTCTTAGAACTCATTTGTCGGCGGAGGAGCACAAGGTCTCTAACATCCACCAGCTCTGTGATGTCATCATGGAGGAGTGGAAGAGGACTCCAGTGGCAACCTGTGAAGCTCTGGTGAACTCCATGCCCAAGAGGGTTAAGGCAGTGCTGGAAAATAATGGTGGCCACACAAAATATGGACACTTTGGGCCCAATTTGGACACATACGGGTGTACTTACTTTTGTTGCCAGCGGTTAAGACATTAATGAGATACTGTATGTATATGTGGTTAGCACGTTCGCCTTCAGGGTCACCTCCAGGGTCTGGGGTTCGAGTCCCACCAGGGCCCTGTGTGTGCAGAGTTTGCATGTTCTCTCCGTGCTGCGGGGTTTTCCTCCGGGTACTCCGGTTTCCTCCCCCAGACCAAAGACATGTATGGTAGGCTGATTAGCATTTCTAAAGTAAATTTTTAGTAAATTTAACACCCATTCATACACTAAGTAAATTTTAGTGTATGAATGGGTGTGTGAGTGTGTATGTGATTGTGCCCTACGAGGGACTGGCACCCTGTCCAGGTTGTACCCGCCTTGTACCGCCTTGTGCCTGATGCTCCCTAGGATAGGCTCCAGGTTCCTCGTGACCCTGAAGAAAGAGTAGAAGATGGATGGATGGATGGAGATATATGTAAATGAATATATAAATAATCAGTTTTTCAGGACAGCTTTCCGAGAGAAGGCAATTGAAAGAAATAAAATGTATCAGCTTTTTACCTATGAACATAGGTATGAACAAAATTTAACAGTATAAATACGTCTAAAACCCACGTATGGTACACCATAACACTCATACGTGTTGTTGAGCTTTCCATTATAGATTTAGTCCCACGTTGCTGTTATTATAATCTCCACTCTTTTGAGAAGGCTTTCCATTTGATTATGGAGCATGAATGTGAGGTCAGGCGTAGAAGTTACAGGATATGAGAAGCCTGGGGTGCAGTTGGTGTTCCAGTTCATCCCAAAGGTGTGCTGCGGAGTCAAGGTCAGGGTTCTGTACAGGACACTCAGGATGTTCTACTCCAAACTTGGCAAACAATATCTTCATGATGCTCTCTTTGTGCATCGTCATACTGGAACAGTTTTGTGCCTCTTAGTTCCAGTAATGCTACAGCATACAAAGATGTTCCATACAATATTGTGGCAACAGTTTGAGGAAGAACCACATATGGGTGTGATGATCAGGTGTCCACAATGACTTTCATCCATATAGTTTATCTTCAGATTAGTGGGCTGAGTACTGAGTTTGTGTTTGCACAGTGACAGGAGTGTTTGGTGTGACTGTGTGTTTCCTTGGCAGGTTTATTGAGTGTTTTAATTGACCTAGCAGGCACACAGATACTGGAAGGACTCCAACAGCATACACCATCTGATATGATTTGCCGCTTTGGATGCCGAGCTGGTCTCAGAAAGTGCTAATGAGTTCTGACACAGCCAGTGACATACAAAAGAACAGGTGGAGGCCTCTATCTTATTTTCAATAAAGTATCTCCTCGAAACATACTGCCACAGTTAATTAGTTCATCAATAATCTATTCTGCTATAAACTGGAACCTTAGAGTGGGATATCGTCTCATACAAAAGCACTCAATAACATTACTATTAGCATGCAGAGAGATAGAGAGATTAAAACACAATTGTAGGTGATAGACTGACTTGTAACAGCTGCCCTAACATGAGTGCTAATTGGAACTGACGAATGGATGTTCCCAAGACATTTTTTCACAAGTACGTTTTTTGAGACTAGTCAATGCCAATAGAGAAATGGGTCACCTCAAGGCAAGTTTAATAAATTGGGAAGTGGTAGCTTCGTGGTTAGGACATTGGACCCTGAGCAAGGCCCTTAACCCTCAACTGTATAAAAAATTAGATAATTGTAAGTTGCTCTGGATAAGGGCATCTACCAAATGCTGTAAATGTAACGGAAGTCAGGGAACGTTTTATACAAATGCGTATTTAGGCTACTAGGCTGATTATTTATAGTGTTAGCAAATGGATTTCAAGTAAATTGCATTGTCTAGCTACATTAGTCAACTTGGGTCAAGTAGGTTTGCAGTGGAAGTGTCATGTATCAAGGGGGGAACTCTGGACTTCATTTCCCAGCAGCCACTGCACCGTACTCATCAGTGTCACATGACCACATGCACCTGATTTACGTTTCGGTTAATGAGCACACTAGTATATATGGCACTGGTTGCACTGCTTTCTTTGTCTCACGTTATCGTCTATTCATGCTTTTGTCTGTGCTACCATATTTCGTTTTTGCTACAGTATGTTGTATGTTTGTTGTAGAGTCCTTTATTCAAGTTTACTGTTTATTAGGTGTTTGAAAATCTGTGCTTGCTTCCGGATTCAACTTTGTATCGTGACAGGAAGAGAGAGGACCATGATGTCTGAGCCCCACATTGTGCCTGATCATCCATAACAACATACTGGGGAAGCTGGGTTATTTACTGGGTTATTTCCACTCACCTTATCTGTAGACATTTTTCTTGCCTAGCCAATGACCGCCTCATGATAAAACTATTGCTTATGCATAAACATTATCAGGCTACATGTATTGTGGGAAGATGCTTGATATTTACAGAGCAGTCTTTGGTCTGCTTTGGTCCATCAATGCCTCCAGAGATTTGTCTGCTGTTCATTTCACAATACATACACTAGGCTTACATAAATGGATGGATAAAAGATGCAACTCTAGTAACTGTAAATGGATTTACAAAAAAAAAAAAAAAGTATGACATGGCTGATTAAAAAAAATGTTAGGGTTGGTGAAAAAAAAAGAATAAAACATTTTCTGTTACAAAAAAAAAAAAGCTAAATTAATATTGGGTGGTAAAAGCAAGTCTGCGTCATCACTGCAGCACATTGTTGATCTTTTTCCTTTAACGGCACCACACCCAGTGTTTTATTCCTTAATATTGCACTACATTTCTCTTTCTACAGATAGTTCATTTATATGTTATACGGAAACCAGCAGTGAAACTGCCTCACTCACTCAACTCTACCAGAAGTGATAGAATTTCAAATTGGTAGCCGTTCACTCTGAGCATGTTTCCTCTCACCTCGGCGTGATGGCACCGCTGTGACAAGCTCAACGGAAAGGGGGAAATAAAAAGGGGTTGCTGATGAAGTTGTCCTGCGAATGCGTCCGTCATCTTCTGTGCTTGGAACTCATTTCCTTTGCACTTTTTGCACATGTGCTCCTGCGGCTAGATCGTGAGAAAGCCAGAACTTTGGAAATCCATCCTCAGCCAAGGCAACACCGGAGATGCCTCCCTAAACACCAAAGGCAACTCAGGAAAACCGTGCATGTGAGAGAGGAAGACTGGAGCCGTGCTGTGCGGAGCCAGTCGTGTGTGTGTGTTTTATCACTAATAATATGGACACCAAAGGTGAATGAAGAAATCAGAAAGGGTGCTTTCCTCAGCTGTTATTGCTTGCCGGGAGGGAGATTGGTACGCTGGTAAACAAAGTCTGAACCTGCCCGATTCCCCTCAGCTGTTTTTGTGCGCTTTTTGTTTGAAGAACCCATTATGAAGCACCTTTATGCTATTCCAGGCCTTTTTTTCTTCCCCTACTTTAAGGCCTATGGTTTAATCACAGCTGCATGCGGTGCGTGAAAACAGGGAAAGAGACATTTCAGAAAGAAATGGGGTGAGAGAAAGATCCTTTGGTTTTCCGCACAAATAAGTAAGCACTGTTTTACGGGAGATTTCCCTGAAAACCTGAAAAATGAGGCCCGAGCGGCATGATTTAAACTATTAAACAATTATTTTGCCAACGCTTTCTATGACACCGTTCCATTTCAAAACACACACGCAAGCAGCTCTTAGTTTAGTGTTCGGCGGCAGCTGAGAGCCGATGTGTGTATGTGTGAATGTAATCCAGCAGGCAGCCATGGTGCATGAACTGGGTCACCAGCTGCATTGTGGGGCTCACACACACACACACACACACACACCCTGAGTAGATGCAACAGGTGTGGATGATCCATGCTGGACATCATCACAGCCTCCTAGGGAGAAACAAACAAACAAAACCTTCTCAAACCACAGGTTAAAAATCATTTTTCAGACTAACCCCCACCTTCCGCAATGCTGCGACACTTTAGTAGGTGGTTTTATTTCATTCTGAATAGATATAGACGGTCACGCATTAACACTGCCCTTTCCTGGAAGAATGACCGACAACAAAAGAGCTTTTAGTGCTCCAAATCATGTCCTACCAAAATCCCCCGAGAAAACATTATCTCTGAAGACCCTGAGGGGAAGACAAAGAATGCAAGAGTGTGTTAAGTGTTTCCTTGCGTATCAAGAGAGCTGACCGCTATTAGTGAGACCGACCCTCGGTATGTACTCGCGTGTGTGTGTGCAGAAATGGGTTTCTGAGAAGAAGATGCACTAATGCACTGATCTAAGGTACACATGCATGAATATTCAGAGTGTTCCAAAACGTCAGGAACCAATGGGATTACACATACTTTCTATTTATTATTAATTTATACTTGTTTTTTTTCTTCTTTTTTATTTTTCATAAAAAAAAAATATTATTTACAGGTGAACAACGCCGTTACCTTTGGGATAGTTTCTTCGTTCGGGTCTTGCATCAGTCGTAAATGGAAAAAATGAGCACAAAATCATGAGCACAAAAGTCAACCCGATAACATCTGGCTGCAATTTGACAAGTTGTACCAGGTGAAGGCCTTTTACCTAGAATGCATTGTACCAGAAAGTTAAATCTCTCAACTGGACTCTTCACAGTGACCCTGAGCTCTAATGGGCAATTTGGTTCCACTTAAATTCTTTCCTATTACAGTCCTTGTTAATCATCTACGAGTGGCGGACCGGGGTTGGGGGTGGGGGGATGGGTATTCTTTTGCCACAGAGTAGACAGCTAAAGAACTCAAAATTGCAAGACACTTTTTTTTTTAAATTAATGTGTCACTAAAAGTTGTGCTTAGCTGAAAAGTAATATTAAAAACTATGCTGGCAAGTCCATTTTACAGCATTTATGTTCATATGAATCTATACCTATACATCCGTCCATCCGCTTAATCCTACACAGGGTCACGGGGAGCCTGGAACCTATCCCAGAGGACTCGAGGTACAAGATGGGGGACACCCTAGACAGGGTGCCAACCCATTGCACGCACAGGGGACTTGGGGCACAAGACGGGGAACACCCCGGACAGAGTGCCACCAATCACACACTACGGACAATTTAGAGGTGCCAATCAGCCTACAGTGCATGTCTTTGAAATGGGTGAGGAAACCGGAAGTACCCAGATGAACACGCCAGGAGAACACGCAAACTCCACACACACAGGGTGTGCCTCCACTGAATGATCCATTAAATCTATTTGATATTTGTTTGAAAATTATCAGATGTTTTAGAATGAAGAACGAACGGACTTTGCTGTATCTGATCAACAGCAAATGTTTTGGGCATTTGCAGGAAGAACAAGAGGAGCTGCGCACAACACCACAAACATCTGCATGCCGTATCCAAAAATGCTGAAATAAACACTAAGCTATATATGAATAAAAGGTTCGATTGAAATAGCACGAATCAAACAAGCTCAACTATATCCCATTAACTCCTGACATGCCCCTATGTGACTATTATCAGGAACTACAGTTCCTATTATCATAGAGCCACAATCGCACAGTGTACACAGTCGGGAATGAGCATTCTTCCGATTCCTACACGCAATTTTTGAATTTTCTTTTGTTCATGCTGCTTTTTGTGGATGATTTTGTGCTTTGCTTACATAAAAATGGAGGCTCGTTTCCTGGTGGTACACTCGGGGCACCACGTGAATGAGTCCGGTTACCGTTCAGATTTCCCACAACAGTGAATTTATCTCAATTTTAATGAAAGCAGTTACTGATGGTGAACTCTATCCTTTTTTTTTTCGCACTGTAAAGTATGAATTATTATATATAATAATAAATACACACTGACCTATGATAAAGTCCTGACCAGGGCCAGGGCTGCAAGATCCCACGTGTGAACACACATGCCCATCACACACAGACAGCTCTGCATCTGTAAAACATACACAGACCCACAGGAGACTAAATAGATCACTATAAATTGATATATAAACACTCCCTATTGTAATGCATAATGACAATCACAGCATCCGATGAGAAGGGGATAATAATCCGGAACAGTATTAGTTTGACTGTGATGCTGGATTGAGCTGGTGTAAGTTTGATCATAGAGTGTATATATATATATATATATATATATATATATATATATATATATATATATATTATATATATATATATATATATTTTATACATATATGTGAGGTACACTTAACCTTTAAAGTGTTTAAAAAAAAACTTCTCTTAAATTGATATTAACACTAGAACAAACCCTATAGCTCTCAAGACACCCATTCTCAGTCAACAATAATGAGTTCATCTTCACCCGTTGAAGCCAAGTGTGTGTGTGTGTGTGTGTGTAAATACACACCCAAAGTGTATCTGTGTATCAGTCTGCTTCAATGGTCTGTGTGGATAAGTGACTAATGAGCAAGGCAGCTAATGGAGCCATTGATCCTCCTCACCACAGAGCCATTAGCACACTAATGACATCAAAGCCAACCTGCGCTACACAATGCATCGCGTCCGCTTTATCCTCGCCATGCACTTGGTTTGAAATGAATGTGTTAGTATGTGTTCTGCTGGAAAAAAAAAAGTCCACTTTAATATGTCCTCTGTTCCAACTCATCCATTGTTCCTTTAACAAGAGTTAATGTGCGTGAGTGTTGGAGTGCATACTTTTCCGTTATTTGTTCCATTTTATTCCGTGATGCTGCCGTATTCTCAGTCCTGATTGTTCAGAAGGTGTTGCTACATTTCCCCTAACAATAATGCGGCTATTTTCTAGAATACGTTCTATAGTATCAACATTAAAAAAAGCATGATTGTTGATATGGTTTTAATAAGTTTTATACACAAATGCTGTTCTTTTATTAATGATAGATATTACTATCTGTGTTCCTCTGATGGTATATGTATCTGTTTATGAAATGCTAATGAATTTTTGATGAACTTGCGGAAGTAAATAAGTACATTTATATAACCGCTCGTTTCTTTTTTTTTTTTTTAATGAGCTCGCAGGCCAAAATTGTGGTGAGATCAACAAAGTTCAAGAGAACGGAGCTTGGCACAGAGCTGAGAAATGCACACAGGAGACGAGAGAATATAAATCAGCATGCGGGTGAATGGAAAAAGGAAATTCAGCAATGTCCTTCAATAGCTGAGGATTTTTTTCTTAAAAAAAAATATTTTAGTCTTAAAGTGGATTTGAATAATGGTGTGTGTGTGTGTGTGTGTGTGTGGGGGGGCATGAAGAGGTGTAGGACATTGAATTTGAAGCATGTTAAATAAAAGTACGAGTAATGTCCGGATCTCACGCTAATTATTAATAGTGACTGCCTAAAGAATGATAAAAGGTTAAAACAGGGGTAAGGGACGCAGTATATTTATTCATGCAAACTGTGACGTACAAAGGAGTGAGTGCAAAGATCAAATGGATCCATAGCACTGATGTGCATTTCATATAAAGAAAGCCGACAAAATTTGACCCTGTCAGGAGTTTCAAATCATCCAGTGTCCAAAAAATATTTACATATGTATGTAAAAATTGTGCATTTATGTGCATTTTGTCCTCACGTGTAAAGCGTTCGTCCTCCACTGACGCTGAGATTGAAGAACGTCCTTGAAGATGTCCTCTTCTCTGGCCACGACAAAAAAAAAAAAAAAGCCCAAACATATATCTATCTACTGAACGTGTTATAAAAGAAGCTTGTGTTAACATTCCTTGACTGAATATTGCATTAAGCGGCAAATAGATAACGAACTGAAAGAAAAAAAAATTATGACATTTAAAAATGACATTTAAATTTCCACCTCATACACAGACTTGTCTTCCTTGTGTTCTGTGTAACCGCATGAAAAATAAATAAATAGATAGATAGATAGATAGATAGATAGATAGATAGATAGATAGATAGATAGATAGATAGATAGATAGATAGATAGATAGATAGATAGATAGATAGATAGATAACATACAGGGTGTTCTTTTTTTTATCGACTAGTCACGTTTTTAATAATGAATGTTCAGAGCGGGAGTGTGTGAGGCGCTATTACATTTTCTTTATGCTGCAGTTTTCATTATTAGAACGTTTCACCTCATTAGCTACACCGAAATGTCAAGAGGCAGGAGTTTAAAATGATGAAAGACCAGGCAGGGAATATAAATACATTAACCCCACGTAACAAACGCTGATAAATTCATATTCACAGTGAGAAATATTTATCGGTAGGTCCTCGTCTTAACTTCAGCAGCGTGAGCTAAAAGAGTTGAAGGGAAAAACTGGACTGGAAACAAGCTGGTGGACGTTCAGGTCATCTTTAGGACAGATGTCAGTCCAGGGGATGGACATCCTGATGTCGTTCCACGGTTACAAAAGTGATACAGAGGAGACCACAGTGTAGCTTTTCCACATCATTTTCTCCTTTTGATATTCAAACAAGACGTTCCCGATAAGAAAATTAGACTTCGACTCTTTTGCGCCTCACTCGTGTGGACATTTCTCGACGCTGTCACTGAAGTCAATACATCAAATACTCAGAAACACATAATCAAGAGTTTACAGATCAATGGGTTTGGATGAACGAATCATATTTGTCTCACTTAAGCTCATAAATCATTCGGCAACGTTTCTATTGGCATAAATCGCCAAAGTGAAAAGTGCAAAAAAAAAAAAAACAACCAAAAAATAATGAGCAATCGATCCAAGGCAGAATGTAAAAGAGTGAAATGCTGGTCTAATTAAAATCTAGGCATGTATACTATCCCTGTGTGCGTGCAGCAATAACCTGAAGTAATTGAAACTCAGGAAGCTGTAAATTCTTGGGGTACTATTACTTTTCTGTGCGTGTCGTATCTGTAATAGACGCTGCCCTGTGTTATAGCTAAGCAATCATAACGATCAGTTTTAGCATTATACATGTAGAATGTCTGATTGAAAAAAACAAAAAAAAAAAAAAAACAACACAACATACAGTATATTGATGATCAGAAAATTATTAAAAAAAATAAATAAATAAATAAAGCCTAAAAATGAATAAAGTTAATTTTGGACACTCGCAGCTTTGTCCCTGATTCTCTTGCTGTCCATTTTGAACATCGTCGGCGTTAATCGATCACTGTCCAAAGACAAAGCTGTTAAGATACAACACATCGAGGGCCTGTAATTGAACAACTTTTCAATTGTTTCCTTGAATTGCAGAAACACTGGCATTTTAAAAAGAAAGAGAAAGTACATGCAAGACTTCATCGTAAATTCTGATCAAGATTAAGATCCCCCTTGTTAGATTAGACCCTCCGTATGATGCGCTTAAAATATTGAGTTAATATGCAACAGTAAAATAATGGATCGTTTGTTCATTTTTAAAAAACAAACAAACAAACAAAAAAAACAACTTGCTGACCTGAATATTACCTGTTGTTGGACGGCGCCACCACCAGCAGCTCATGATGGTGTCAGCATCTCACAGGAACATGCTCTGATCCACACACACACACACCACCGTTCAGAATCTCTGTCGGTGGAAAAAGAAAACCAGACATGGTTTGAATGATTTTAAACAACAAAGCAATTGAAATTGACGGCATAGTGCTGCGTGAGAAGAGGAACAAAAGTAATCAATTTCAGCATGCCAACAGTAACTCCACGTCTTCGCACTACTCCAGCGCTCATCGTTTTACTATAAGAAAGGGTTATTATTCATTTATTCTTTGTTTTTAGTTTTATTAAAATGCGTTCGGGTAAGATTTGTTACCACACAGAGCTCCAAGACAACAAGCTGCAGTCTACTTAGCTATGGTTTCTGAGTCTTTGTTTAGAATGATGAATGGATGAGTTAATGTAACTGCAGTGTGTGTGTGTGTTTGTGTGTGTGTGGAAGAGCCAATCATCTTCCTACTGCCTCTTAAACTGCAACTCAGTTTCTAGCCTCTGATTTCCTTTCAGCCACTCGAATTATTTCCTAATGAGTCCGGATGAAAAATGGCATGTGTTAAACAAGTATTCCTCATAACTGAGATGATCTTATATGAAATGAAAACAACGTAGGAGCTGAAGAGTCTTAGCAATAGAAGGGTCAGTGCTATTACAGAACCAAGATACTCTGCAAGAATTGTTTTAGGACTTTGTTCCTGAAAGGAGCAATTTAAAAGTAATTTGTGGAGAGAAAATTCAGCCCTCCAAAGTGGCCGTGTTCATGTATAAGTAGTCTCTTATTTGTGAGTCAGGAAGACACAAGTTAAAAAATCTGTGTGAGATTGCTCATCCTGGCCTGATTGAAGTTGAAGGCCCTGTTGACAGTTTGGGCCTCCTCTCGAAATTGCTCAGTAATTGATGGATGTTATTCCTCTGCGACCTGAACAGGTTCACGATCAAGTTAAACTGAAAGGTCTGGGTAAATCTCATAAATGTTTGTCAAAGCCACAGTAAAGACCATAAAGGCCTCACTCAGGACCTCACTGACCTCATCTGCATGGACCGAACCAAATGAGGTGTGGAAAATACAGTGGTGTGAAAAAGTGTTTGCCCCCTTCCTCATTTCCTGTTCCTTTGCATGTTTGTCACACTTAAGTGTTTCGGAACATCAAACCAATTTAAACAATAGTCAAGGACAACACAAGTAAACACAAAATGCAATTTGTAAATGAAGGTGTTTATTATTAAAGGTGAAAAAAAATCCAAACCATCATGGCCCTGTGTGAAAAAGTGATTGCCCCCCTTGTTAAAACATACTATAACTGTGGTTGTCCACACCTGAGTTCAATTTCTCTAGCCACACCCAGGCCTGATTATTGCCACACCTGTTCACAATCAAGGCATCACTTAAATAGGAGCTGCTTGACACAGTAAGGTCCACCAGAAGATCCTTAAAAGCTACACATCATGCCGAGACCCAAAGAAATTCAGGAACAATTGAGAAAGAAAGTAATTGAGATCTATCAGTCTGGAAAGGGTTATAAAGCCATTTCCAAAGCTTTGGGAATCCAGCGAACCACAGTGAGAGCCATTATCCACAAATGGCGAAGACATGGAACAGTGGTGAACCTTCCCAGGAGTGGCCAGCCGCCCAAAATTACCCCAAGAGCGCAGCGACGACTCATCCAAGAGGTCACAAAAGACCCCACAACAACGTCCAACGAACTGCAGGCCTCACTTGCCTCAGTTAAGGTCAGCGTTCATGCCTCCACCATCAGGAAAAGACTGGGCAAAAATGGCCTGCATGGCAGAGTTCCAAGGAGAAAACCACTGCTGAGCAAAAAGAACATCAAAGCTCGTCTCAATTTCTCCACAACACATCTTGATGATCCCCAAGACTTTTGGAACAACATTCTGTGGACCGATGAGACAAAAGTGGAACGCTTTGGAAGGTGTGTGTCCAAGTATATCTGGCGTAGAAGGAACACTGCACTTCATAAAAAGAACATTATACCAACAGTAAAATATGGTGGTGGTAGTGTGATGGTCTGGGGCTGTTTTGCTGCTTCAGGACCTGGAAGACTTGCCGTGATAAAAGGAACTATGAATTCTGCTGTCTACCAAGAGATCCTGAAGGAGAATGTCCGACCATCTGTTCGTGTACTCAAGCTGAAACGAACTTGGGTTCTGCAGCAGGACAATGATCCTAAACACACCAGCAAGTCCACCACCGAATGGCTGAAGAAAAACAAAATGAAGACTTGACAAAGTCCTGACCTGAATCCTATTGAGATGTTGTGGTATGACCTTAAAAAGGCCGTTCATGCTCGAAAACCCTCTAATGTAACTGAATTAGGACAATTCTGCAAAGATGAGTGGGCCAAAATTCCTCCAGGACGCTGTAAAAGCCTCATTGCACGTTATCGCAAACGCTTGGTTGCAGTTGTTGCTGCTAAGGGTGGCCCAACCAGTTATTAGGTTTAGGGGGCAATCACTTTTTCACACAGGGCCATGATGGTTTGGATTTTTTTTCACCTTTAATAATAAACACCTTCATTTACAAATTGCATTTTGTGTTTACTTGTGTTGTCCTTGACTATTGTTTAAATTGGTTTGATGTTCCGAAACACTTAAGTGTGACAAACATGCAAAGGAACAGGAAATGAGGAAGGGGGCAAACACTTTTTCACACCACTGTAAATGATTTACTGGCTGCCAAAAACCCAAACCCGGCTACTGTACAGCACCCAGAACCGAACCCCAGTTACTGTACTGCATCCTGAACCCGCCTGAGCTACTATACTCCACCCACAAGCCAACACATACAATGGTATTGCATCCAGAACTCAAACCCAACTACTGTACAGCACTCGGTACTTCACCGAAAACTACCCACTGCACCCAGAGCCAAAGTCCAACTACTGTACTGCACCCAGACCTCATCTAATGCACTGCACCTAAAACCCAAACCTACCTATTGTCCTGCACCCAAAATCCAACCACAACTGTACTAAATGACTCCATAACATCTGGTCAAGGACCAACTGCTTCAAGGCAGTAAGAAAAAGGCCAGACTTGATATCTCAGAAATCAGAAATGTCCGACTGGTATCACTTCTCTCCTTTCTTTCTTACGGTCTTGAACATGCTGTATACAATCAGTTCTCTCTATCGTACCCCAAATGACCTCTTAGATCCAGTTTTGTCATCCATTTTCTAATCCTCATGGACCTTACAGCAGCCTTTGGAAAACTCACAAGTTTCGGAAATTGGTGGAATTCGAATGAGTCATATCAGGTGACATGGACGAGACTCTCCACTGCTGTCCCACAGAGCTCGGTGCTAGGTCCTCTTCTGTTTTCCCTCTATACCTGCTCTCCCAGTGATATAATTATATTTATATGTTATTCATACCACCGTTATGCTGATGACACCCAACAAATCCCCTCCTTTCCTCACTCAGAAACTCATGTTTCTATACAGAGATATCATCGTGGATGACAGCTAAGCTGAAACTAAATCCAAGCAAGACTGAGCTGATGTAGTTTTCTTGAGATCCATCCCCATACAAAAAGATTATTTGATCTCGCTGAACAATTCTTGGATCAAACGATCTGGGAATGCACGCAACCTTGTGGTAGCTCTGGGCGAACAACTATTCTTTTCTCCCTACAGTCTCTAATCTGACTGGACTCCTTGCTGAGAGAGAGAGAGAGAGAGAGAGATGTTTGGTATAAGTCATCAAACCTTATTTTGACAGGTCTTCAGTAACAATTTCAGTAATTTTTCAAAGGTCTTCAGTAATTGTCATAATTCTCATAATGAATACCAATGGTGATTATCACAATTATCTTCAGTTCTCCTAATTATTAAAACCCCTTCGGTCCCATACATACAAACATACACTTCGTTTCCATACACGGGTAAATTCCTAAAAAATATGTGTAAATGATGTTCAACCACAGTCATACACACACGTAACATACAAACATCCACGTACATCTCATCCGACCCTAGTTTACAGCGAAAAATATGTCCAGAAAAATCCCTATAAAGACATTTGTCATTTTAACATATGGAATATTCATAACGTCTCAACAGAGATATTCCGTCTACTTGTCCGTTCATTTATATATTCTGGTATATGTCTATACATAAAGTTCCATCCATCCATCCATCCATCCATCTTCTATACCGCTCATCATTCAAGGTCACGGGGAACTTAAAGCCTATCCCAGAGAGCATCGGACACAAGGCGGGGTACACCCTGGACACCTCGACCGTCAATGATGATGAAACAAGCACATCAGGTGAGATGATATTATGTATATTTGCCTTTTTCACCATCTTTGGACATGTTCATTGGAAAGCTTTGGGCATCTTGATAATACATTACTCATTACAGTTGACCTAGACCTGTCAAGATGAGGTTTGATGACTTATACCAACCATTTTCCCTCTGCTGAGTTTGCCCTGCATGTCATCAAACCCCTGCAACTGATCCAGAATGCAGCTGAATGACTTGTTTTCAATCTCCCTCCCATGAGTGCTCCAATGTCACCCGAATGTTTTGTTCCTTCCACTGGCTTCCTGTAGCCGCCTGCATATTTCTGATGAAACCTACAAGTCAATCTAGACAGGTGTGGAAATGTACACATGACTATACTGAAAAACCCAAACCCAACTACTGCACTGCACCCAGAACTCAAGTCTATAAAACTGTATTAAAAATGCTGAAGATCAGCCAAGTGTGTGAACATAAGCTGAATCTATTTACGTAAGGTTTGGCATACTGTATTAAAAATTCAGGACCCACAGCTCAGATACTTGAAAATCATTAGCATATCAGTCAAGGCTGTATGTAGGAGGACTGAATTTGTAAATCCCAGCACTTTTGGGTCGGAGGTAATGGGCGGAAAACTCCACATCAAGGCTACTGCATTAATTCAATAGCGCAAGGCATGTGGCCATACATACGCATACATGTGCATCTCAAAAAATTAGAATATCATGGAAAAGTTATTATTTTTTTTCCATCTTTTAATTAAAAAAGTGGATCTTTCATGTATTCCAGATTCATTACACATAATATTTCAGTGCTTTTTGATTTCATCTTGAATATTACGGCTTACAGGTCACGCAAATCAAAAATCCAGCATCTCAAAATATTAGAATAAAGAATTTATAATGGGTAAGGTTAAGTTCCTCTGTCCAAAACTGAGATTGCCATTTACGGAGAGATTGTTATTCCTATTATATTCTGTGACCGCTTGTATGGCTTGCCACATATGTCGAGAATTACCATCATTCACTCTGTTCTCAGTCCTGAGTTTATAATTCAATTTTGCTGTCTTAATACCTTCTTTTACATTAGCTTTGGCTAAACTGTAGGCTACCTATATGTCATTTGCATTATAAGCAGCATCTCTTTGTTTTAATAGATGTTTAATAGAACTTCTTTGGTTATGACTGACAGACGACATGTATTGCTCTAAGCCTATAGAAGAGTTAATTCTAACAAATATCCTCCACTCTGTACACTCAAAACAGTCCTGTAACATTGCTCCCTCAGCCCAAACCCTAACCTAGTTGTTTTAATCCTATTAATGAGTGGCTTGTAAGTTGGCACCATTAATAGGGAAAGATGGTCAGACTGTCCAAGATGGGGACATGACAGGGCTTTATATGGATTATCAGCCTTTGTATATACATTATCTAAAATGTTCTTGCCGCTGGTTGGGCATTTAACATCCTGATTCTGAAATTTTGGATAAAGTGACTTAAGGGTTGCCTGATTAAAATCCCCTGTAACAATGCAGACTCCTTCAGGATGTCTTTACTAATGGCAGTGTGTAACAGCTCAAGAGCTAATATTACATTGGTGTTCAGAGGTATGTAGACAGATTACAAGAACGACAGAGAATTCCATTGGGAGACAAAAGGGCCAGCACCTTACCACAGTGTATTCCAAATCAGGTGTATCTGCAGTTGTGCACTAGGCATAATTCATATCTATGCAAAGTCCACCTCCTACTTTCTAGCCAGCTTTAGATGTTCTGTCTGCAACGTACAATGTACAACCCCACTACAGATTCGGGAATTTCGCCGTTTGGCCATGTTTCCATCGTACAATACAACAGTTCTTTATTGTGAAATAAGGACTTGGCACAAAGTGTTAGAATACAGGAGATTGCTGCCTCTGCTGGTGGGACGGGGTAGCGTACAGAGCTGGTGACTAAGAGGATATAAATTCACCGCGGTAAACAGCAGAGGAAATGAAGTGAATACAGATGGGAGTATTCCCATCTGTATTCACTCCATGTATTTAAATGGAATATATATTTCATGATTTGGGGATACTGATTGAGTTGTGAGTGAGCTGCAGTCCTGCAGATGGACGAAAATGATGCAAAATAATTTCCTCACCTCCTCACTCTTATATAGTTGCTTCACAATCTAATCTTTAATAACCAGAATACGAGACCTTCTCTAATAATAGGTAAACTATCCCAGAATCCTTAGAGGTTGAAAATAACCCATCTTCACTCTTTGTCACTCCAAGAACACTTTTTGTATTAACTAATAAAAAATTTGTATTCTGTTCACCAGTGGTAATAATAAACTAGCGCGGTTTATTTTCACATTCTCCGACACGCAACACACTTGAAGGAATGTTCTATCCACCCTTTTGTGCATTCGCAAGCTACACTAGACACCCATGATTGGGTACACCATTGATCCCTTAGTTAAAGCACTGCCAAATCTAGTGACCTCCAGATGACAGGGTGAACGCTGTAGTCTATAGTTTAGAGAGTTAAACAATGCCACAACTTGTGGCAATATCAAAATGCAGTTTAAAAATGATGGATATTTGATAAAACCATAAACTGTGTACTGTGAAATTATATATATATATATATATATATATATATATATATATATATATATATATATATATATATATATATATATATATATATATATATATTTGTGTATTCAGAATCTCACGTTGCCTGAGAGTAAGAAAGAAAGAGAGAAACTGCTTGGCAGAGCATGCCAGCCAGACACACACAAACACACACACACACACACGCCACGAAGTGTGAACTTGAACCTGACAGCGCGAAAGCCGCAACTTTATTGTTTTGAAGGTGCACTATAAAGCCCGGTCTGAATAAAGGTGAGAATAAAAGTGAGCCCGGAGCTCAGTTAAGCTTCCACCTGTCTCTCTAGTCTTCTTCTGCACCCTCACACACTGGAGATCTGCACCATAATGACCATAATGATTCATGCTTGTCATCTCATTGCCAAATTTTCTCACAACCTTGCTGAAATCACCCTGTGAACTCTGAGATCACAGGAACTGCATTTCTACTAGCCAAAATGGCTTAAAAAAATAATAATTTAAAAATTAATTGAAACAGCTAATGGTCTGTGACAGTGCGGAACCTTCCCATCTGGCACCTTCATAAGAAATGTAAACATCCAGTTCCAGCTTTAGTTCCCAGTGTCATTAATACAGACAGAGAACATGCAGGAGTGGGCAAATTATACATTTATTAGCAAGCCCACAGGGCAAATAAAAGCTCTTATCTGCTGCCAGTCCTATGTTTTGGTTGCTAAGAAACTGACTGGTTAAAAAAGTGGTAGGTAATGTAATGTAATAAGGTATGGCATAAATAGCTAGCGATCTACTTGTGCATTAATACGGACTAAAGGAAATAGTACGGTGTTCGCACCCTTGAAAGTTAGCAAGTCATTGGCAAACATGACTGCTATGAGTCAACATATTATTCTGGCTAGTGTATTTATATTTAACCATGAAGTGACTGCATGGGTAAGCCTGAGAGTTACAGTATATGACAGCTTTATGAGAACGAGTAACATGTGCGGTGTGTCACACGACCATGAAGTGCATTCAATTTAAATGTAAAAATCAATTGAAAACTTTGTTTCGTGAGTTTTCCCTTTCTGCTTGTTGAACTTGTCATGTCAGGGCCGTTAGATTTTGATTCGTTTTGCTCACCAGACATCTGCTTCTCCTGGGTGCCAGGGCTACTTAGTTACTTAATACCATTGACATGTTTGCATCTCTGTCACACTAACGACTGATGGCAGTCCAACGCTTCACCTTTACTTCTAGAACTGACACGTAGCACACATTTGAGTTACTTCACTGATAGCGCTCACTGTCAGTCACATCCCTGCTGGTGTTTACACCCACAGCACTCGAGCTCATCATTATGTCCTATTAACGTAGATGACACAAAGTTGTAGACCTGAAGGCTCTAGCAGTTGTCACATAGAATCGATTTATAAATTATATGCTGTAAATCTCCTGCTTACATCACTGTCCTCAGTTCTAAACATATTTTTGTTACACCATGTCCAGAGCTCGAAGAAAATATGAAGACATTTTTGTGAGTGATTCTATTTAAGTAATACAGTCATGAGAAAAGCTAAATATATATATATATATATATATATATATATATATATATATATATATATATATATATATATATATATATATATAGATGCTGACCCTACATCTGACCTTAAAAAAACATATTTTAATAATTCTAAGTTGGCTTGTAGAAATTTGTATAAAACTGAAACTCCTGACTATGACATTAAAAATGGCCTCACATGGCCTTGGACCTGTGATCTAGCAGCAGAATGAGGAAAGTGTCAAAGCTTCGTTATTTCCCAACTCTGTCTACTGGGCACAGGGACACAGTCCTTATGGGATACCAGTCTATTTCAGTGCAGCAGGCTCACACACACTCAAACACTCATTCACATCTAGGGGCAATTTAGAGCAGTCAATTGTCTGGAAACTGGACAACCCAGACAAATCCTATGAGCCATGGAATAAAACTGCCAAACACCGCACAGACAGCAACCTGAGTTTAAGATCAATCTTCAAACCGTAGACTTGCCTGCTGCGCCACCATGCTGCCATGTTTATCTACTGCCCGTATTTAATTCAAGCCATAATTAAACATCCTCTGTCGTCTTGACAACAGGCTAAGAACGTCAGCTTGGACTTCTCTAACCCCAGCCACAGATTCCAGCCTCTCCCAGGGTATCCCTAGATTCCACAGGATCCCCAGATGTTCCCAAATCAACTAAGGGAGATCATGTCTCCTGCGGGTCCAGGGGCTGCTCCAAAGTCTCTATCCAGTGGGATGTGCCTAGTACAGATAAGTACTTGAAAGGTGCACATACCACGTAAACTGGATCCTATCAATTCGGAGGAGCAGTGGCTAAGGTCCAAGATTCTCCTGGATGGTCAAGTTTCTTACCCTATCATAGACAATACACCCAGCAACCGTGCCGAGAAACCTACTGGCTCCATGAGTGGGTACCAGTAACCCTAATCCAGGCAGGGTATCCTCAGTCTTCTTCGTACCTTTCATGGGGACATTACGATCACTCTCAGAAAGTATTTCAGAAAGTATCTCAGAATTTGAGAAGAATGTTTTAGTGCTGGAAGTAAACATGATCAAGTACTTATTCTCCTGTAAATGTTATTTATCCATCCATCTTCATCCACTTACTCCTTTTCAGGGTCTGGAGCCTATCCCAGGGAGCATCATGCACAAGGCGGGGTACACCCTGGACAGGGTGCCAGCCCATCGCAGGGCACAATCACACACACATTCACACACCCTACACTATGGACACTTTAGACATGCCAATCAGCCTTAAATGTTATCTAGTGTTAATCTAATAATTTAGGAAACAAATAGTTTTTCACTACAGTTACTTTTCACAGTCAGGGATGCCAATATTAGTCAGATCAATTCAGCAGACCATCTCAGTAGAGATTTACTTAATATATAATAATGTGTGGTAGCAGGATGCAAGTGCATGAACTTAATGAACAGTACTGCATTTATTTCAGTGAATCCAAGAGTTGTAATCAGAGTTCATATCAGACATCAGAACACAGGCAGGCTTAATTCTGGACAATCCAGTACTGTGTTGTATTGTGTCAGAATTGAGGAAAATGGGCGGAAATGGGAAGCTTTCCACCAACATGACACACCATTAGAATCAGGTTGTTATTATTTTTACAGGATGACTTGTATTTACGTCATTGGCGTTTGGATTAAACCCATTCAAAACTTAAGAATCAAGTAATTAACTTTGTACTAACTATTTTGTTTAATAACCATGACTCTAAACAGTTTTTTCTGATATCTTTCTGTTAAACAACAACAAAAAAATAAACCCAATTTTCTGTAGAATGTAAAAAAAACTGTCAAGAAGGGCAGACCGTTAGATACATGACCTCTAACTTCACGGTCAGCTAACACGAAAAAAAAGTCTTGAGAATCTGTACAGAAGTCATCCATGCTTCGGATAATAACTACTGAATCAGACTAATTGTATTCCTCTAATAGATGGGAGTGTCCAGTGCTGACATCACAGGAAAGAACAGAGCCATAGTCTGCAATTATCAAGATTACACTTCTGTCATATCATTAAGTGATGAACTGATGTTGCATGAAAAAAAACATGCTGAAAATAAGTCAGCATTCATTTTGCTCAGAAGCTCCTCTATTGTGCAAAAGCAATGTCTGTGTGATTTGGCTGTGGGAAGGTGAAGGGGATCGAGGGCTAAAAATTCCCTCATTTCCCCATAAGGAGCATTAATCTTGCTAATGCTAGCGCGCTCGAACCCATACCGCTTCCAGCTTTTATCCATTACTGTGATGGAGAGGTGGGATAATGAGGTAGTGTTTAAGCCCAGTGTCACTATTAGAGTTCTCTCTAGAGCTCTGCTGTCTCTTGGTGGACCAAAAAATACAGCAGGTTTATCACTAGGAGAGGCTTAGCATGCATGACTGAAGGGGAGATATAGAGGAGTCAAGTGCTTTCAACTCATACCTGGATAAATGTGTTCATTCTCTACGGATGGAGATGAGTGGCTCTTCACTTACACTTACCGAGAGACAGAAAAAAAAGTTGAGATGGACAAAATGATTTAAGCCTGCTTTATTATGGAAATGCTAGAATGAGGGTTTGAGGTACACAAACCAGTGAGTAGAAAGTATAGAAAGGCCAGAAAAAGAAGTCAAACTTTCTGACCCAATTGCATTCTGGGTAATGATGCTCGTTAGCATCTTTTTTTACACACCAAATGGACCTATGGCGCTCCAATAGCAGCAAAACTCAGAGTTATGTTCTTACATCAGTGCGCCCACTTGGGGTTCTGTATTACACAGTTCTGTCTTTTCCCAACTCGAACGCTGGGCTCCTTAACTCACTGTCATAAAGGAGCCGATAATTAGCGGATGCGCTGAGAATAAAAAATAGCAAACTCGTCAGTACTACCCACAGTTTTGTATGCCGGTCATGCCTAAAGGTGAGTTAATAAATGTAATATCCCTGCTGTTGAATACACAATGATGAGAAATTCTGAACTTACAACACTCAAGCCAATTAAGAACAACTGCTGAACGCATACTCAAGTGCACTACTGAGCTTGGATGAAATGAAGAAATTTCAGTTTGTGCCTAATTGGAAATAAGCTACTTGGAATTTATTTAAGAGAAACCTCCACCCTGAAACCACCATGTTTAGAATACATTTATTATTGAAATATCACCGGAGACAGTTACACTGGCCTTTACTAGACGAAAATAAATAAATAAACAGTTTCAAACAACAGTGGTAACGTCAGGCTTTGCTGTTAGCTAATGAAAACAAAAGTGCAAGAGCTTATTCTGTTGCTCAACTTTTTCCAGTGACGTTCAATGTTTTAAGGATAACTCAAAGACAGAAGTAGTGGAGACAGCAAATGCTGGACTCAATGTTCCAGAATGCAGTGCAGCTCTAGTATACGACGCAGCTGTGCTAACTTACATTGTGGGTAATGTGATGAAATTGTTAACCAAAGCGACAACATAGCAACATGTCAATTCCTTAGGAATTTAAAAAAAGAAAAGTGTTAGATGCTCTGGAAGTTCTGTAGTTTGTTTGGACACCTGGCCATCATACCGCACCCACAACATATTTGGACCTTGCCCAAACTATTGGCACACAATTGTAAAGGATGTGTTTGTATGCTGTAGAATGACAATTTCCTTTCAGTGGAACCAAGGGGCCCAAACCTGTTCCAGCAAGGAAATGCCCCTTATGCACAAAGCAAGGTCCATGAAGACATGCTTTGCCAAGGCTGGAGTGGAAAAACTCAAGTGTCCTGAACAGATCCCTGACCTATAGCCTACTGAACAGCTCTGTCAGGAAAGTCAGGAATACATTCTGGATTGCTCAGCATGCCATCACAGGATACCATTCACACCTACTGGAAATTTAGCTTAGTTAAACTATCGAATGGCTTGCCTGTGATAGGTAGGAGGAAACCGGAGGAATAACAGCGAGAACATACGAAACTCCACACAACATGGAAGCCCAAGCTCAAGATCACATCTAATGGACCCTGCAATGTTTATAAGTTAGATATTAAGATTTGCTGAAAGTCTAATTATAGAATGTAGAGATTGAAGAGGATGGTATGCTGGCCTGTATGCATTCAAACATTTATTTTAAAGCTTGCTTTACTTTATGGTGGTGTTTACTGAGCACTTACAGTGTAGGGACAATCTGCAAGAACTTACAGTCTCTGTATTCATATACTTGGAGTACATTTAATCAAGCCTGCATTCAGAATAGAAAATGGAAATAGCCCTGAAAGAATTAACCCACCATTAAAGCTTGTAATAGATGTCATTTAATGGCAATGATGATAGTGTTCATGCTGAAATGACCTGGTAAAAAAAAAATAGCAGATGTTCTTTACTCAATCAGGCGTATTAGAGAAAGTCCCTGGAGAATAAAGCTACATTACAAATGCATAAACTTCCCACTGTGTTTTTATCTTAAGAATTTGAAATGTAGGTGAACATCTGTTCCACATAATCACAGAGTGAATCAGAGAAACAGCTAAGACCCAAGAGATTAACCATGAAATAAGAAAAACTGCTTTCTTCTTCCTCTCTTCATATCTACTGATAGTCCTTATCAAGCCTCCAGATGCCCAAATGTTGAGGAGCCTTACTCACAGCCTTAAGAGGACAATGATACAACAAATTATGTAGATAATACTAGTGCCTCATTACTATCTAGCTCACTAAGTAAACATCAGATGAACATAAGCAACAACAGAGATTCTCTATTCAATCCTCATGGACTCTCCACATTTTTCTGTTGTTCCAGTTCCTAACATGTTAAAGTGTAAGCTCTCCTCCGTGTGTCAAATAGGGCAAGGTCAGTTTGTAGTAACATAATGAATACATATGGCAAAAGCATTGCTGGTTCGGTCTCATCTAAACAATACAGCTGTAGAAATTGAGCCTTAAGTGTTGAAATTGGAGTGACAGTGAGACTAAACATTAAGTTAACTAAGATTTGGTTCGGATGGTTTTTAGGAAGTTTAGGTGGATGGATGGATGGATGGATTGATGAATTTTACTGATCCCATGGGGAGAACTTGGGAATGAGTCTTAGTTTAAATATAAAGAGTTTGGGTATAAAGTTTAGAGTTTTCATATGATTTACCTTAAAGAAATTTTGTTGTTGGGATGTAGCGTTAAAGTTGGGCTTACTTATCCATGAGATTGAGAATATGTATTAGGCTTAACTTCTGCTACTTTCAGGTTGTTTAAGTTTAAGATTTAGGTCTAAAGTTCTGAAGTTAATGTTGATATAATACCACCTTATGGAATCTGAGGTTTTGTTTTTTATGTTTAGAGTTTAGGATTTGCAGTGAAGTGCACATGGTGGCTTGGTGGTTAGCACGTTCGTGTCACACCTCCAGGGTTTGGGGTTCGATTCCCACCACAGCCCTGTGTGTTTGGAGTTAGCATGTTCTCCCCGTGCTGTGGGGGTTTCCTCCAGGTACTCTTTCCTCTCCTGATTGGCATGTCCAAATTGTCTACAGTGTGTGAATGTGTATGTGATTGTGCCCTGCGATGGACTGGCACCCTGTCCAGGGTGTACCCTGACTTGTACCCCATGCCTCCTGGGATAGGCTCCAGGTTCCCCGCAACCTGGAAGGATAAGTGGTACAGAAAATTGATGGAAATTCAGTGATGTTACCAGTTAAAGGATAACGTTGGCGTGACTCACCTTAAAAGTTTAGTTGTTCTGTTTAAGTTTAGGGAACAGATTTGGGCTTAAGGTTAAAGGTTAATGTCCTTATGACTCACCTTGAGCACCCTGGAGGTTGAGGTGGGTTAGGTTTGGGAATTAGGAGCAAGCTATAATTTAGGTTTTGCATGACTTACGTTCAGGAATTCGAGGTTGCAGTTGTGCTCAATTCTGGTGATCTCTAGATTTCCCCATCACCACCTAACAGTTTTCAAAGAACTTGCACGGGGTCCAGTAGTTATCAAAGCCTTTTACAGAAAAATACTGTTAAATGTGTGAAACTGCTGTACATCCAGAATGTAAAACAGATTTAGACATCATCTCACTTAATAAAGAGTAGACTTTCCCTCCATATGTGTAAGACTACATCGGTTGTGTATGTTATATGAACATAAATAAATAAATAAATGATCCTGACTTAGACCCATGTGTGGTCAAAGCTCATCTGAGCTGATCCTGCAATACATGGCAAGCAGAAGGAAAACATATCCTTTTTCATATCATATTCACATTTAAATAAACAGACCGCTACTTTCACCTCCATGTTGTGCTACATTCCTGCTAATGTACAAATCTTTACATCAAATTAGACTGATCCTTAAAGTGCATCATCTCGTAGAAGCAAAATATAAATAAAATTGTACCCAAAATATAGGATAAGTAAAAATAAAAATGCCATCAACTAAATGAAAATATACAATCCAATATAACGATATGCAACCAAATGAAAACAATTCAGGCGAATGCAGAAAAGTCAGTAACAGTGTTTACAGGAGGAGAGGCACAACCAAATCATCCAATAGAGCGGTGAAGGGATGCAGTCATTTTGTACCGGAACCCGGAAGTTAGCAAAACCCAATAGGATTTTCCAAGAGACTTTTAGATTATTGAAAAAAATATATATAAGTATATAATATATACTATATAATAATATATAAGCTCTGTGATCAACAAAAGTTTACAACACTAACACGTTTTGTCCAACAAGATCATTTTCACAAATGAACACAACGTTTATGAAGTTCTGAAAAAAAAAAGAAATATGAAGTTTGAAACCTAAATACAGTCTTCAGAAATAAACAGCTAACCATACGCTATAAACGAACTACACCACAGTTGCTCGACTTCAACGTCAAAAAGCTTCCGACAACGTTTCCAAACTTGATTTAAAACATTTTCCATTATACGGATTTACTCTGTGGATGAATTTTCATCGATATTTTGGGGGAATTGTGAACAGTATACCTGAACCAGTTTATCTGGAAAGTTTTTTCCTGTTCGGCATGATGACGTTTAATATCCCGGATAGCGTCTGTAGTCCCATTTAGCAACGTTTTAGTGTCACGATTTCTGGGTTCTGGCATTACAAAATGACATCATCACAGCGCCGCTCTATGGTGACTGGCTGTAAGTGTAGGACGCGCTTGATTTGATCTGGAGTTTTCTATGAGCGGAGGACGAACTTTAAACGTTAATATCGCAATCATAATTGAGATCGATATTCGATTAATTGCGCAGCCCGAGTGTCTATGTGTGTGTGTGTGAGTGAGTGAGTGAGTGAGAGCAAGAGAGTAATGGTTTGTAGCAATGGGCAACAATCCAGCTTGTAAACAGATGAGACTTGATGTGTAATTAAACACACCTCTTTCCACCCATCACACACTTTCCACTGTCAGGCCGGAACCATCTGCTCCATCAGCTGCGCCAACATCCCCAAACCCCCTCAGGTTTAACAGTGTGTAGGTGGCCATCCTAATGGCAAGGTGCCTGCTTACATTACAGTGCACTCGTTCTTATATGTTATTGTCTCTATAGTAACAGCTCATGCACAAGGACATGAATGGCAGATAATCTAAGACTAATAATACTGTACACGCATTACAAGTGTGCTCTTGGTGTATGGAAAAGTACTCTATAAGACGACATCCATTTAACATTTACAGGAATCTACAGGCCTAGAAAATAAGGACCAAAGCAAAACATGAAAGAGGTGAACTGTTACACCTTCCTACTTCCATTCATTTCTTTCATTTTATACATGTTTACATTTTCCCTAATTAAAACAAGAAATTAGCTAAATCTGTGCGCTCTCACTTTTTTTCAACTCTTCTAGTTTCGTAGGCATAGAAGAGCTCTGTTGTTTATCGAGAGAAACAGAGCAGATGAACGTGCAGCAACACTGATTTCTAGTCGTCCAGCCAACAGAGGGAAGAAACACAGGCTGTCAGCACACACTTGGGCCATTGATCAGGCTTCTGCTTGAGCTCTAATGGGTCCACTCTCAAGATCTGACTGCCACTGAGCAAGATTTAATGCAAGTCAGAGATACACCAGCAATTATAATGAATGTGGAGACCTCCATTTGAGCAGTGTGTTCTCAAACTGGGGTCCAGAGAGAGGTGTACTCATGGGGCTGTGATTTTATTATGTTGGTATGGTAGTGGAAATCACAATCACTTCTTTTGTTTTCAAAGTTATACTTATTTACTGAGTTTATATAGTTATTATACAGGCCTGTTTGCCCGTTTTCTTGGGCTTAATCCAAACTTTATTAAGAAAGTTTGATACCATGGTCTGTGTGTCTCAGTTCTGAAGGTCTCTAGTTTGTGTCATGATGCCATCGGTTCTGCATAACAAGAAGGAAGAACTCCGATAAAGTTGCTTTTCGTGTTCCTAACTGCCCTCCATTTCATTCTCCTTCTCATTCTCTTAGCTCTTGTAATTATTATCTGATAGAATTGAAACCTTTAGTTCATACATCGCTCGAACCTGCATAATTAATATATGTTCTGATTTTTTTTTTCCTGTGACCTGTTCCAATTGACATTTATCATTCTTAATCATTATTTCTCTGTATAATATATATATATATATATATATATATATATATATATATATATATATATATATATATATATATATATATATATATATATATATACATACATACACACACAGTATCTCACAAAAGTGAGAACACCCCTCACATTTTTGTAAATATTTGATGATATCTTTTAATTTGACAACACTGAAGAAAGGACACTTTGCTACAATGTAAAGTAGTGAGTGTACAGCTTGTGTAACAGTGTAAATTTTCTGTCCCCTCAAAATAACTCAACACACAGCCATTAATGTCTAAACCGCTGGCAACAAAAGTGAGTACACCCCTAAGTGAAAATGTCCAAATTGGGCCAAAAGTTTCAATATTTTGTGTGGCCACCATTATTTTCCAGCACTGCCTTAACCCTCTTGGGCATGGAGTTCACCAGAGTTTCACAAGTTGCCACTGGAGTCCTCTTCAACTCCTCCATGATGACATCACGGATATCGACTCCACCTTCCATTTAAGGATGCCCCACAGATGCTCAATAGGGTTTAGGTCTGGAGACATGCTTGGCCAGTCCATCAACTTCACCCTCAGCTTCTTTAGCAAGGCAGTGGTCGTCTTGGAGGTGTGTTTGGGTTCTTTATCATGATGGAATTCTGCCCAGCGGCCCAGTCTCCGAAGGGAAGGGAGGGGATCATGCTCTGCTTCAGTATGTCACAGTTCATTAAGGGAAGCATGAATGCCAACATGTACTGAATGCTGGCAGCACTCATGCAGCCCCAGACCATGAAACTCCCACCACCATGCTTGACTGTAGGAGTACAAAGACACACTTGTCTTTGTACTCCTCACTTGGTTGCCGCCACACACGCTTGACACCATCTGAACCAAATAAGTTTATCTTGGTCATATCAGACCACAGGACATGGTTCACCGGGGGTTAAGTAAGTTACTCCGAAGTTGTTTAAAAATATAAAAATAAACAAAAGCTGCATAGCAAACGCTTGCATAATTAAATGCTATTATGCTTGCTCTGTGAATTTGCAAAAAACATGTCAGAATTGAACAGGTTCACAGAGGGGAAAGCGGTAAAATGTCACCTTGGCGGGGGAAAAAAATGTCAAGAATAGCAGTACTATCTTCTTAAATATAAATATAATCCTAACCTGAAGTAACCAAACGGAAACTTTTGGATCATTTATTTATTTATTTGTTTAAATAAATAAATGCAGCAAAGCATTTTTCCTCATGTGAACCAACTAAGTGTCCTCACAAGGTCAAAACTGTGACTGTGAAAAAAATAAAAATAAAAAAAGATATCCCTGTCCTTGAGATATTTGGTCCACAACACGACATAAAAACAACCCCCCCAACCCCCCCCCCACACACACACACACGGATGGCTGAATAAGGAGGAGTGGAGGATCATTCACATACTCTTATCTCTCCCAGACGCTGCTCACCGCACACAATACAGGCAGGACAAAAAGAGAAGATTAGTCCCAAAGCATCACCTGGAAACAGTGCCCACCCACACCCAATCACCCGACCACACACGTACACTGGAATTTACTGGTTTTTCAGTTTAAATGGTTAGCGATATAATTAGAGGATATGGCGACTGGGAGCCTAAAGGACCCCTGCTTAGTGATAAATAACCACAACACAGCTTTAAACGCATTCATCTGTTTTTCTGCAGGAAACTGCCCTGTGTAATGAGCACAATGAGGAGGGAAAAAAGAGAAAGAAGAGAGAGAGAGAGAGAGAGAGAGAGAGAGCAAAAAAGGCTGTGTGTACGGGCCTAACGTGCACTCCCATTGGTATGAAACTCCTCAGCCAAAATTCTAATCAAGTTCTCCATCACGTCTCGCTACCTGTCCTCTGCCAAACTGACACTAATCTCCAAAGGCAGTGCTAATGGACGCCTTGGAAAATATGCCGTATTGTCATTTAGCAAACTAACTCGTGGAAAATGAATTCAGTAGCAAAGCACTACGTGAATGCTGAACAAAATTACCTTCAAATGCACCTTCAAACCACTTCAAAAAAAGTTCAACTGCTCATTCTTGAGCTATAACGAGAATCTCGGACGTATGCTAACATAATACCTCCACCGTCTAGTGGCGGAGACATAATAAAAGGTGTCCTGCTACAAGAGGTGATGTAACACTAGGTGATATCTGTGTACTCACGTTCACAACGTGACCTTTAAGCTAGAATGAATGCGAAACCCTGTGGGTCTGATGCTACACCCTTTACTGTGACTCTGCATAGAGATGACTACTTTAGACAAATCACAATCCCCTCAGGACATTTCCCTGAACAGACCTGCAATTAAAGTCAGAATAAGTACAATAGACGGAGTCGGAGAAATGTCTTCTGCGTCAGCACACAAACATTGGCATGAAGCAGTGCGCAATTCACTCAAAATAACCCTGCACACTGGTTCAGTTCAGTGAGCTAATATTCATTTAAATTATGTCCTTTGATGCTTGTATGATTCCAGGCATAACAGTTCAGTTTCTACTATGATATCATGTTGTTGGCTCCAATGGCTCCTGTTGGTGTTTTAGCCCAGAGATTTCCTAATGAGTAGACATAATTTGCACGTCTGGTATAGAGCTTTTATTATGGAAACGAGCTAAAACTTACATCGGACATAATTCTGTTTTTAGCTCTAATTGTATAAGGATGCTTTTAAGCTTTTCGAATAAAGATTTGGTTGAACTCCGGTGATGAGATTTTTGTTTGCCTTTGCTGTAGGTTCGGACGCAAAAAGTAATGAACAGTTTTACCTTCCCAAAAAAAAAAAAGTCACCATCAGCTCAGCATTTAGGCAGCACTAGGGTGTGGAGTACTACTGCACTCAGAGACACTTGACGGCACTTGACGGCACTTGACGGCATTACACCTGTGCCTTCATGCTGGCGGCTAATGGAGGGCGGCCGAGTGGTGAGAGGATCATCCACATGGCAAGTCCTTTAATTAAGTAAATTAAAAAATAAAATTAAAAAAAGCACTCAAATTGAGCCAAAAATTGTAGGAGAGTAGCCCGTGGCCATTTGTTTCTTGAATTATAAGCAAATAAATAGAGCTGGTGTGTTTCTGGTCTAGGAAAGGAAAATGAAGTGAAATCAGACTGAGAATCAGAGTGAGAAGAAATGACAGCCATTACACCACATAAGTCTTAAACTCTGGGAGGTTAATAAGGTGTGGTATAAGCAGAAGAAAACATTTCGGGACATGTCCTTCTAAGAACGTAATGAACTTCCAGGAGGTAGAAGTAACCTTTAGTTCATACATCCATGATACTAGCATGACACTTGTGTTATTCCTTATATACTCTGTGGTCTAGATGGTCATCTACCTTCCTGGAGGTTTCATCTCCAACCAAAATCTGACATAGTTGATCAAGAACTTCTTCCAGAAGGTCCGGTGGGCACCATTATGTTTGGCACTAAATCTTCAGGAAAGTAGATCTCCAGGAACATCGCTCTATGGGAAAGCATTTTGAACTATCCAAGAATATCAAATAAAATATCAAATAATAGTTCTTAGGCACTCGTTTTAATCTCATAGCATATTTGCTATTGGTCTGTTATTGCTAGATTGAGAATCAGACACCTCGAATGCTTCCGACCTAAAAACGTGCAATGAGCTGGGGGTTTCCTTAAACACACCCACACCCACACATACACACACACACACACACACACAAATCAGCAAACTAATGAAATAAATGATGTTGAGAATTAAGTAAATTAACTCAATGTCTCATTCATTAGAAAGCCCCACCGCTGCTGCTCTCTCATTAGTGGCATAAATGACTCAAATTGAGTGCAAACAGGAACATTGCACCATCAGTGTTTGCACTATATTTGCTTGTTACAACGCGAGCCGGGTGTTTAGGGGCAAATTGTTTCGAACGTTTCATTTCACGATGCTAAATTCACATTAGCGTTTGATGACTTTAGCCACCGTGTATAGGTGTAACGAAATTACGTACTGAAATTCTCACATCATACACCGCTAACATATTACGCTTACAAGAGTTTAAAACAGTAATTGATTTTCCACAGCACTGTGAACAGCTAAATTATTGCTTTATTTGTGAACAACAAACAACAACAACAAAACGTGACGGCCAATAGCAAGAGTGATCCTCTTAACACAATTATCACCTAGAGATTTTCACTCATTATATCGTACCAGCACTACTTCGGTGCTCACATGCAGAGTATTAAAACAATTTTTTTTTTATATGAGGTGAAATAAATAAATAAAAATAACATTTTAAAATGAACTTTCATGCTTTCGTAATTTTGCTCACGGTCAACGAGTTCTGCTAAAGATAAATGTTCAGAGGTTATAAAAATTCATAAACAAGACAGTGTGTACGTCTGCGTTTGGATATTCTCATAAAACAGTGCTAAAATATTTTGCGCGTCCTGTCCTAATAACATTTACCCACAGCCAGACATCTGGGGTTTAATATTTCTGTCCAAACAAATAAGATCTGCTGATACTTTAATTAAGAAGAAACCTCCACAAAGGCTCACACACTCCACAGATGGGTTTCATTTGGTGGGTAGGTGGGGTGTGTGTGTGTGTGTGGGGGGTTTGGGTTAGTGGGGTTGGAATTTTTGCCCATTATTTTGGGTGGAAACGAAAAGAAAAGCATGCTAATGAGCAGACAGTATAACTGCAGTTACAAAGAACTTTCATGGATTTGCACAGTGCTGTTAAATGAAAACAATCAACCTCGGAGTGCCGTAAAATAGCGGTGTCACTGTTAGCACCCAGAAGCTGATTGTTTTCCAATAACAGCACACCCAGGGTGATTAATTTCCCTTCTAGCATAGCAATTTGCCAACAATTTCTATTGATTAAAGAACCATACATCATACTTTTAATCAGTTTATTCTGACATTTAATGCATTGTAATGTCCACTGCTTAGTTTCACTGTATGAAATCTACATAATATGTGATGCTTACCTGTGAGACCACACGAGCACAGGAGATGGTAATGGTGGTCAGAGTATAATTGTTTTTTTTCTCTCTCTCTCAGGCATCTCAAACACGTGCCACTTCCATCTTCTCCTTTGTTCGGGATCTTACCATAGAAACACTTAACGGTGTAATTTTCACACCATTACAAGGACAGGGACAGGCTGAGATTTCCCATCATTCTATCAAAGAAAATTACTTTCTTCTCCTTTTGTGTAAATAAGAGAAAAGGTGAGAGGGCAGAACAGAGAGAAAGAACTTGAAGGTGCGCGTGATGAGAAGCACTGAGATTCGTTAAAGAGCACGTGGGGAGGATGGCTGACGGAGACACAGAGAGCGTGAGGATGCTTAATAATGAAGCTTGTGTTTATTACACAGCCCGTATGGGGCTATTTAACACAGAACGATCACTAAGTGAGAGAGACAAGAGAGAGATGTGAGAGAAATGGGAAGGAGACGAGAGTGTCTAAGTAAATATGATAATGGAGATTGGGAGCAGATACATGACGAACACAGACCCCTGTGTTTATGTTTGGAGAATTACATTCTGCAGATCTGATCAAATTCAGTGTTTGTATGAGAAAACACACAGGACTAAGGAAGATGAAACTCAAAAGGATGACAAAGATAACGTCATTGTGTCGCAATGAAGCCACTGAGCCTCCGATATTACACTCATAAATCTACACAACACACACACACACACACACACACTTGCCTTACTATCCTTGTGAGGACCTTCCACTGGCATAATTATTAATGCAGCTCCTAACTCAAACCCTACCTTTATCCTCCATAATCAAAAGGAGTCCATTCATCTCATTCATCATGGCCAAGTACCCACAAGGTCAAAACTGTCAGATATTCCTATACTATCCTATACTATTCTTATCCTACAGTGTTGGATATTTTAAACCAATTTTAAATGTTATTTTAATGTGTAGACCACATGACCACTCACAATTCACAAGCATTCATTTGAACTAACTGAATGAACTAACTACGGGTGAAATAATTGTTTTTGTCACTGTTTTGAAAATGGCATGCATCAGATTGCATTGATGGGTGGTCAAGGTATCATTTCATATAATGTCTATCAATAGCTCGACAATGAAACTTACAGTTTGTGCAACACGTTACATCAGATGGCACAATGAGAATAATATGCGGCAACGATAACGCAAATACACTTAAAGGAAGATCGGCAGCTGCGTTGGCGATTTTGAGTTTCCCTCGAATGTTAAAAAGAAAGTACAAAAAAAACAAAAACCCTTTATTACCCTGTAATTAAAAACACACTAAACATAAGCGTTTTGTCATCTGTCCTATTGCGTCATTTGTATTTTTGATTGGACAATGTTTGTTTAGACTATAAGTTTCTCCTCCAACAAAGTAAACTTTTTCCAAACCAAAGTAAAATTTCACAGCCACTGGTGACGTTGTGTTACGGATATGTCGGAAAAATATCAGCCCAAACAGAAATCAAATCTATGAGGAGTATCACTTAGAGTCACAATTATCCATGCATAAATCTAGAGTCTAGACTAGAAAGAAATCAGCCCGAGCCTACTGATTTAAATCCAGCTGCTGAACTGCTGTTCAGTCTTAACTGTTAAATCCAAAATAATCCACTTGAACACATTTGTTGTCAACAAATTATCTGATATGGAGGCCAAAAAACAAAAACGTTATACTGATTATATCTATCTTGGAAAGACAGGGAGGCTTAACCCTGCTTGGCCCTGATTCTGGGTACGTTCTGCAAGTTTACAGTTCTCTAATATAACCATATTCACTTAATAAAGTAATGTGAAGACATAATAACGAGGGTGCATTAAGAACAGCTTTGGAATATGAGAAAGCTAAACTGAACGGCTCTTTAGACCGCATGTTAATAGGACGCAATGGCAGGCACGGGTAATTGGCTCTCACTTTGAAGATCCCTTTCCTTCACCCAATCAATACCAGGAGGTCCAATTAAGTTCCCCGGGAGATGCTGTCACTCACCACAAACAAGACTTTGCTGCTTGTTGTTGGATCGGTATGTGAGCCGAACTGCCCTAATTACCTGTGGGTCACAACAAAACAAAACGCTGGACCATTAGAGCTTCCATCTTCGTTTTACCTACTCTCTGGTTCAAAATGAAAGTCTCTCGCAAAGATGCCCTTAATGGTTTTGATTTATATAATAAAATTACAGCATTTGTTTAAGGTTTTGGATTCATGGAGAAGCTACACGATCTTGGTCTTGTTTTAACCGTAGGCCTAAAAATGCACAAAGCAATGAAAAAGGACAGGACAGGAAACCTCAACCTTGTTAATTAGGTGTAAATGAAAGCAACACACTCGTAATCAGACCCAGAGGTGGACGCCACTGTCTAGCATCCTGATGTCAGCTTGGTGTGGATACAAATGCAGAGTACATGACACTAATTGGAATGCATCACGAAGGCTTCGTGTACAAATCATGACCAAAATGGATTAACCAAGGTTAATGCTTGGTTATTGGGGCAGTGGTGACTTGGCAGTTAAGGCTCTCGGTTATTGATCAGCAGGCTGGGGGTTCAAGCCCCAGCACTGCCAAGAAACTCTCATTATCACGATCATTAATATAAGTACAAACTGAAGTGTAATCTTTTGATGGTGGACCAAACAATGGAGACTGAAAGCACAGAGTGAGAAAGGTGAGGACAGAACAGAGTCTGGGTCATTTATCAAACCTGGCTGTTCTTGGACTGAAAAATGAAAAATCAAAGGGAGTCGTGTACATTCATTAGATGTTGAGGATTTATACCGTACTGGACAGCACAGAGTGAGACAAAACACTGCTGAACCGCATGTAAGAACATCACACTGATTTATTTTCCAAGCAGATTGGAGTTAATTGACTGGGCAGGAAATGCTGTGAGGATTAAGGCAAGGAAGAAGCTAGGGATGGTCAAGCTGTGTGTCCTATATGCTGTGTTCTAAAAGATCTCAAACAGTGCAAAACAAATGTAGTAGCCATATCTGACCAATCAGATGTTCTATTCAATGCCTAGTGACGGGTGTCCACTTTCAACTTTGGTCTGCATTTCATATTCATTCCATTTATACCACACCTCATTTAACCCAATCCAAGAGGTCCATCATTAGCCAATGACACGAATTGGGTGCATTAGAGCAGAAAACGTCGCTAACCCGTGACACTGCACAGTTCTGCTGAGGGTAAAGATGAGAAATGCTGGCCTAGATGCTATGAAAAGCTTCTTAAAAAACCATTCTGCAAGATTTTGTCTGAACTCTAGTAATGATCTATGTATTACACCATTTATCCACCACTATAGTATAATGTATCCAAGGTCTCAATCCTTTCTTTATCCAGGTAACATATCTGAAATGGTCTCCATGTCTCGAGCAGGTGACAGAATGTGCTTTTCTCTCCGATCGGTAATTTTACAGAGAATAAAGTCCGTTTAGACTACTTTGTTATAACTACTTAGAGAAACCAGAATTGCACCCTCCTGCTAATTAACTGATTATTAAAAAAAAGTACAGTTTATAGAAGCATTTGTGCTTTGCAACAAAATAAAATTTACTGATGAAGTTTTTCTCCTAACTTATTTTCTAAACAACTTCTAGAGCATTGAAAAAAAAATTATTAACCATCACTAAATAAAACATTGTTTTAAAAAGGAAACAGGACTAAGGGTGCGTATTTTAACAATCCTCTATTAGGCCAAAATACAATTCAGACCCAGGAGCCTCTGTAGTGATATGGTGGTTAATTTGTTAAATATTGAGGTCCCATTCTGAGTATCATGCAAACAAAATACCAAAGTCATGACCGTTAATTATATCCCATGAACCCACAACTTAATATGTTGTGGAATGTCATACTCAACATGTAGTCTTTTTGACAGACATTAATCATTATTGTGGAAAAAAAAAAATTTTAAAAAAAATAAAAAATTTTTTTTTTTAAAAATTTAAAAAAAAAATTTTTTTTTTTTTTTTTTTTTTAAAAATTTTTTTTTTTTTTTTTTTTTTTTTTTTTTTTTTTTTTTTTTTTTTTTTTTTTTTTCCTCCTTTTTCAGCAGACCATCCTGCACTTTCTTCCCTCTGGATAAGCTCACTGTTCTCTTCTCTGCATCTAGATTCCTGGATGAAGTGTGTGCCAGTTTAACCTGAGGGCTTGTTCTCCTAATTAACTAAATGAGAGAGATACACCAGCAGATGGTTGATGAAAGATGGTAATTACGTCTCCATCAGAGTTGGCCTGCAGGTTGACAGCAGCGTGACGATCTCAGATTCAAACTATAATATGCAAGAAGTAGGTACACTTCCAGATTTGAAAAATCCAACGATGGAGAAACTATTCTCATCAAAAGTCCTCCAGTATCCTTTTCATCTAAAATAAATAAATACAGGAAACCTATTCTCCACACACGCACAATGAGTGAAAGTAAGTCTAACTCCCAACGATTTTGCTCTTTGACACGCCATTAATATTTACCCCCCTCCTCCACTTCAAGGAGTGATGATCTCAGAGCAGGAAGATGGGAAAATGTGGCATGAAGCTCATGAAGGTGTGAAAGTGAAGGCATCGAGAACATAAAACATAAATAATATATGGAAGGATTGTGATAAAAGAAAGAACAAATTAATGACAAATGAGGATATATTGTGGCTTGATATTGGACCATTTGTCGAATTGAATAGAAAGAGCTACGGTTAAAGCAGCAGCGTACATCATCTAAACATCTAAAGGGATCTGTTGCTGAAAAACGCAAAACTGCCAAGCCGAGGTCACGCGCCATCACCTCCGCTTTTTCCCTGGGAGTTTTATGTTCCTTTAAATTCAAGGAAACAGATGCTATTTCTGCAACCGTGGCCAAGGTAATGAAACACACATAGCCACAGTGTTCATGGCTTTTCGTTGCGGTACAATAGTACACAGCGCAGGACATTTGGTTTGTCACATTACTTTATGGCCAGTTATGAAGGTGATGTCAAGAGATATAAGATATAAGGCACTGATAAAATTCTCACGGAAATAGTGTTGATGTGCCACATCAGGAAATGTTACCAATATCACAATGTCAGATTTCCTTATTACAGTATACCACAATATTGATTCGGTGGTGTTTCAATACAATAACTGGAGCAGTTAATTGCCTCCCACTTTCAAGATCTCTTGCCTTTGGCCAATCAATACCAGGCTGCCCTATTAAGCACAGACCCTTTTTCCTCATCTCATTCCCTTGGCGCTGCTGCCTCACACCTCAAAATAGAGAATATAATTCAATACAAGTATAATCAGACTCTCTGAAACTGAATGGCCTTGACGTCAACTTGATGTGAATGTAAATGTAGCCCTGTTAAACTGAGGTACAAGGTGACTGAATAAATCAGGGTCTGTAAGGTGTCTGGACTCATTCCATCTCTAAAATATGAATATCAATATTCTGCAGCTCAGAAGTTTAAATTCCCAGCCGTGCCATGGCTCATGGTCAAAGGTCTATGAAAGCACAACTGCCCCTGCGGTAATTGATTGGAAACAACTTTTTAGTACTGCTCTCGCTCTTGATTCAAAGGCTGCTCGAGGGTGTGTTTCTTAAGGAACGCTTGTGCTATGATGACAGAGAAAAATAACCAGCAATTGAGTGGTGTGACGAAGCGGAGTTACGCTTAGCAACCCGAAGGTGAATACTGTCCTATAACACCACATCCTGATGTGTTGTATTACTCTTATATGGTCTCTTATGGTCTCTTATACAAGACAAACAGTAAAGCAGAAACCTAAAAAGGCCTCACAGTTGATGTATTTGGCCATTTTGTATGTTTTCTTTATGATCGTGGGAAAAGCAAAGGTCTCTAACTCTCTCTATACGATCTCCATTTAGGTGACTGAAAGATCGTTTCTCACAAGTTTCTAACGGTGGTGTTTGTTGGTGTGGATTGAAACATGGGAGTCGCTAAAAGGATCGAAGTACAACTTTGAAACTTGTACAACGATCGTGCAAGCACTATTCTTCATTTAAGACTGAGAGTTTCTTATTTAAACAAACTTGAGAAACTGTTCCATTAGTAGAAGAAAGACATTTCATCCTGTCAGTTTGTATAGCGTGAGTGTGTGTGTGTGTGTGTGAGACAGAGAAGGACAATGAGAATGAGAACAGGCCAGAGTCCGGGTCATTTATCAAACCTGTCTGCTCTTGAGCTGATGAATGAAACCTCACAGCAGGCTGTCCAGTTTGATTAGATGTAGAAGATTTCTGCTGTAATGGTCAGAGCAGAATGAGACACGCCGACATACATAGCTTGAAACAGACACACACCCACTCACACACACACACACCCCCCAAAAGGAATCTGTTAAAACAGATGAAAGTTAATTGACTGGGGTGAGAGTGGATTACAACCAAAAAGAAGCAGAAATTTCCAACACAATCAGAGCAAAAAATCCATAAATAGAAATGACTATCTTTACTGTTACATACTGCAGGATACTGCTGAGAAACAGGTGGTCACTACTCCTATGCAGGTGTTCTACCACAATACGCCCAGATAAGATGTAAGGCTGATCCCTGAGGAGATGGCTCATTCTGCCAAGTAAGCTTGAGTCACATCACTGTCTTTGGAAACACCTGCTTCCATTTAAGTTCACAGAGGAGGAGTTGAAGGGTTTGCACGCAGGGAACGTGTCCCGGGAAATGCAGGAGTGCTAGTGAAGACTGGTAGGAAGGGGAGAGCTTTCAGAGGTCTGGTGGGAGCAGTCCCCAGAGAAAGAGCTAGGCGAGGAACCTTTGCAACTCTCTGGAATGAAAGGAAAAAGGCAAAAGGAGCAGCAGCATCTACTCCAGCATGATGTCAGAGTGGCGGTCAAAGAGGATTTTTACTCTCGTGCAGGTGAGTGGGGGTTTTTACTCTCGTGCAGGTGTGAGTGAGGGTTTTTACTCTCGTGCAGGTGAGTGGGTGGTTTTTACTCTGGTGCAGGTGTGAGTGGGTGGTTTTTACTCTGGTGCAGGTGTGAGTGGGTGGTTTTTACTCTGGTGCAAGTGTGAGTGGGTGGTTTTTACTCTCGTGCAGGTGTGAGTGGGTGGTTTTTACTCTCGTGCTGGTGTGAGTGGGTGGTTTTTACTCTGGTGCAAGTGTGAGTGGGTGGTTTTTACTCTGGTGCAGGTGTGAGTGGGTGGTTTTTACTCTCGTGCAGGTGGGTGGGTAGTTTTTACTCTTGTACTCTCGTGCAGGTGTGAGTGGGTGGGTTTTACTCTTGTGCTAGTGTGAGTGGGTGGTTTTTACTCTCGTGCAGGTGTGAGTGGGTGGTTTTTACTCTCGTGCAGGTGTGAGTGGGTGGTTTTTACTCTCATGCAGGTGTGAGTGGGGGTTTTTACTCTCGTGCAGGTGAGTGGGTGGTTTTTACTCTCGTGCAGGTGAGTGGGTGGTTTTTACTCTCGTGCAGGTGTGAGTGGGTGGTTTTTACTCTCGTGCAGGTGTGAGTGGGTGGTTTTTACTCTCGTGCAGGTGAGTGGGGGTTTTTACTCTCGTGCAGGTGTGAGTGGGTGGTTTTTACTCTCGTGCAGGTGTGAGTGAGGGTTTTTACTCTCGTGCAGGTGAGTGGGTGGTTTTTACTCTGGTGCAGGTGTGAGTGAGGGTTTTTACTCTCGTGCAGGTGAGTGGGTGGTTTTTACTCTGGTGCAGGTGCGAGTGTGTGGTTTTTACTCTGGTGCAGGTGTGAGTGGGTGGTTTTGAGTCTCGTGCAGGTGAGAGTGGGAAGTTTTTACTCTCATGCAGGTGTGAGTGGGAGTTTTTTACTCTGGTGCAGGTGTGAGTGGGTGGTTTTTACTCTCGTGCAGGTGAGAGTGGGGGTTTCTACTCTCATGCCGATGTGAGTGGGGGTTTTTGAGTCTCAAACAGGTATGAGTAGCTGGTTTTTACTCTCGTGCTAACTGGAGCAAGAGGCAAGTTACGAAGCTCGCAGATCTCGTTTGTTCATCGATTCATTTGTTTTTTGATCAATTGCCAAAAGTAACTAGGAAATAGAACCAAATACGGTCCCTAGGAAATACTGTACGCAGCTGCAAATAAAGACAGCAGCAAGACTGAGCAGGATTGGTTAAAAGATGTCTATAGAATGTCAAAAAGGGTAACGTGAAGCAATGGCTAGGGGAAAAAAATTCTGAAGCCCTCTGAGGGTAGAATAATGGGACAACACATTCGCAATTCCCAAGAATGATCTAGAGTGAAAATTCAACAGCTAAAAATACATCTATGAACTTCATTAACGTCTTTCAGAATGAAAGAGAGAAAGAGAGGGGGAAAGAGACAGCGATAGAAAGTGTGATACACACACAGAGAGAGAATTGAATTCCAAAAGCCTTTCATTCACAAGTTTTAAGAAGCTACATTGAACTATTTCAGTCCTACACAGTCACTGCAAATGACCCCAAAAGAAAATGTAAAATAAATAAATAAATAAATAATATATATATATATATATATATATATATATATATATATATATATATATATATATATATATATATATATATATAAGAGAGAGAGAGAGAGAGAGAGAGAGAGAGAGACAGACAGAGAGAGAGACAGAGAGACAGAGAGACACAGAGAGAGAGAGAGATAGACAGAGAGATAGAGAGATAGATAAAGAGACAGAGAGAGATAGACGAGAGAGAGAGAGAGATAGACAGAGAGAGATAGACAAAGAGAGACAGAGAGAGATAGATAAAGAGAGACAGAGAGAGATAGACAGAGAGAGAGAGAGATAGAGAGAGAGATAGACAAAAGAGAGACAGAGAGAGAGAGAGATAGACAGAGAGAGATAGACAAAGAGAGACAGAGAGAGATAGATAAAGAGAGACAGAGAGAGATAGACGAGAGAGAGAGAGAGAGATAGACCAGAGAGATAGACAAGAGAGACAGAGAGAGATAGACAAAGAGAGACAGAGAGATAGACAGAGAGACAGAGAGATAGACAGAGAGAGATAGACAGAGAGAGACACAGAGAGATAGACAGAGAGAGAGAGAGAGATAGACAGAGAGAGATAGACAGGGAGAGAGATAGACAGAGAGATAGACAGAGAGAGAGACAGAGAGAGAGAGAGAGAGAGAGAGATAGACAGAGAGAGAGAGAGAGAGACAGAGAGATAGACAGAGAGAGAGAGAGATAGACAGAGAGATAGAGAGACAGAGATAGACAGAGAGAGAGAGATAGACAGAGAGAGAGAGAGAGAGAGATAGACAGAGAGAGAGAGAGAGAGACAGAGAGATAGACAGAGAGAGAGAGAGAGAGAGAGATAGACAGAGAGAGATAGACAGAGAGAGAGACAGAGAGAAGAGAGAGAGACAGAGAGATAGACAGAGAGAGAGACAGAGAGATAGACAGAGAGAGAGAGAGAGAGAGAGAGACAGAGAGAGAGAGAGAGAGAGACAGAGAGATAGACAGAGAGAGAGACAGAGAGATAGACAGAGAGAGAGAGATAGAGAGAGAGAGAGAGAGAGAGAGAGAGAGAGAGAGAGAGAGAGGACGAGAGAGACAGAGAGATAGACAGAGAGAGAGAGATAGACAGAGAGAGAGAGAGAGAGAGAGAGATCGACAGAGAGAGATAGACAAAGATAGATAGAGAGAGAGAGAGAGAGAGAGAATTGGGTAAAGTGATCATCTGTGCGCGCGCGAATCCAAATGGTGGGTATCTGAGGTAGACGGAAACGAAAGAAAAATATCCGTTACGCACGAATTAATCTACACCCCCGTACAAACACTCACGTCTACAAGTGAAGATTGACACGTTTACGCGTAGCACAAACCTGTGAGAGTAAATTCGCACCGAGTTGGAGCTGGTAGTGAAGCGCTTACCTGCCTGCGCGCGCGCACGCACGCGACTCGACCGGATGACAGAAATCACCAGTTCGTTGTTCCTTCATTCTGCTCACATCTCCATAAACTGACATGAGGAGGATCAGTCCGAGCTGTAACTCTGTCCTGGGAATAAAGATGAGTTTATTTATCTTCGTCATGTCCTCAGGTCCTAACTCTCTGTGCGTTTTCATTTATTTATTTATTTTTGCTGTTAGCCGCGCTGCTAAAACTCCACTTACCTTTACCTCAGAGCACCTTGGAAAGGAAGCGCCTTCTAATTTACATAAACACGCCCACCGCGTTCTCTGATTGGTCGGAAAGAAGGCGCGCGTACCGTCTCGAGGCTCGAGGGGAGTGTTATTATAATGAGTGCGAGAGAGAAAGAGACACAGAGAGAGAGAGAGAGAGAGAGAGAGAGAGAGAGAGAGAGAGAGAGAGACTTCTGTTATTTAATTTTAATTTTAATACTAAAACACTATGAGCATAAATAGCTTTCTGGTAATCACCTCGAAGGTGATTATTCTCCCCTAACGACACATTTATTTTTTTCTTTTACGACAGCAACTTGACAATAATTACATTTGTACCTCATTAATGCACCCCACGTGACACTTTCTCTATTCATAATGATATTTAAAACCTCAACGTGTGAACTCCTCTGTCCTGAAGACTTTCCCATGTCAGAAAACGCATCAGTTCTGACTGTTACGGCGCACTAATAAATGTTGTTGTTGTCGTTGTTTTGTTTGTTGTTGTTTTGTTTATGTGTGCCACGGTATTCTACAGTGACGTGAATGCCAAGGAATTGTGAAAATGAGACGGGTGTTTAACTCTGTGGTCGGCGGGCTTGTTTGCATAAAACAACACAAGAAGGTAACGAGAGCAAAAATTTTATTGACCTTAATCTAAGTAAGGTAATAATGTGATTAAGGTGTTTACATGAGTCTCTTTTAGAATACTCCTGTCATGTTCCCGTTTTACATGTTATACATCATAATTAGATTAACGGCTTGTGTCATTACGTCACCGCGCCACGCCGTCTGACGTCACTCCAAAATTTCACGTATCAACATACAGTTCGGTTGTTATGGGACCGTATACAGTTTTGGGTGTTTTTGTTAATTTCTTTACGAACGCTTTAAGTGCAGTTAATTATTAGTCATGCTGTACGTGCTAATAGATGACTGCTTGAAGCCGTGGTGTGCGTCTCAAATCACATACTTACCTACTGTGTAGTAGCCGAGATACATGTATTTTCCCCACTACAGGACTATAGTAGGCAAGTATGCGGTTTGGGACACAGCCGAACTCTCTTGTTCGCCGTAAAACATAAAACTGCCGTGTGTGTGATCGTGTCGCAAAACACAGTGAAAACGCTCACACGACGTTCATAATGTGATTAAGGTGTTTACATGTCTGTAATGCACGTCCATAATACGATTAAAACAGGAGTAATCCACCTGTCTTAATCCGATTAGAGCTTACTTAGATTATGACCTTAATTAGATTAAGGTTGGTGTTTACATGGTAGTTTCTTAATCAAAGTATGGTCTTAATTAGATTAAGAGTGGATTATTGTTGTCCATGTATACGCAGCTACTGTCTATAATCAGCTTACATTCACACTATACATTTGTTTTGCGATGTTATGACTTACAGTTAAAAATGTAGTTTCATTCAACCTGCAAAACTTATTATGAACTCTATTCAGAGTTGAAATACCCCAATCAGCCATGTGTTTTCATGTGTGTGTGGGTTTTTAATCCCATGATTATGTCCATGATAATAGTCATAATCAAAGCTGATTTATCCTTAATTGTAGCATAATTTCTTTTAGGAGACACATGGAGAGCAGATGATTTTAACAGATGATTTCTTTTTTTTTATTATTTGACTAATGATTAATGTCAAAAGTGTGTTTCAGTCTTTCCATGACTGTGTGTATTTGGCCATAGCTCAGTATGCTACAGAATCTTGTTCACTGCTAAAGAACAGACTATTCTGCCCTGGTTTATATTAACCTCATTCATTTCTACAGTATATGAATATTTGACAAAGATTGTTTTGTGAAAAGGCATGGGAACTTCAGGAGGAGGGCCTAGGAAGGAAAAAAGGTGGGTCAAGTTGACATGTCTCTTGTCAAGACACTTCACCCGCACCCACTGCAGTGTTGATCGACTGTACTGTGGTAGTTATGAGGTAAAGACCGTTTACACCTGTTGTAAATTGCCTTTATAATTACGGAATTTGATTAAGTACTAGACTAATTGGTTGAGAAATGGCACGCTGGAAGATTTTACATTGACTTTACTATAAGCCAGGAACCAAGGCAGCACAAACGGGTGAGAATTGAAAAAAGAATGTCTCAAAGGAAGCACGTGCTAGCCTTCGCCGTCCTTGCTTGGTAGCTATCTTATGATAAGGGAGAGCTGCCTGCTGTGTGGGAATTGGTGGGTGACTAAATTGGGGTGAAAAAAAGTGAGACGTAATTGTTTTTTTGTGTGTGTAGCGCTGCATTGGGGCTCTTTATCTTGTGTGTACATGTTATCAGACAGGTCATTACACACACATTTGCTGAATAAAGACACTCAAACTGCACTGCTCTAGCTGTCGTCTCTGCTGGCGTTGGCTGCTTCAGATTCCACATTGATGTTTTCAGTCTTTTCCTTGATAACCTTACTAATTTACTGGCATTTTACGGTGGGGTGGGAGTGCTGGAATGATAAGCAGCATGCATGTGGTGTGTGCTATTACAAATAATAATGACACAAAACACGTCGCTTCTGACAAAACTGTACAATTTATTTAAAATATTTATTTTTTTTGCCATATAACACATTTGGAAGGGCCTTGTGTGAAAAGCACAGCATACTTCAGATAAATGGCTCATACAAATGCTCACAGTGGTGTTTATTCACCAAGAAAGTGTTTTTGTTGTTTACATTACATGAATACTATGTTAACTTTAGATGATTTTCAATTGTAAATAGTAATTGGTTGTCGATGTTGAAAAGCCTGTGATTGGCTGGAGAATGGAAATGCCCCGCCTGGGTGGAACGTGCAGGCAGAGAGCCGATGCAATCATTGTTTTTGGTGTTTTTTCAGGTAAATGTGTGAGGTCGGTTGCAGTTCTGTAATAAACCTCTTTATTTGGATCGTTTTGTTCCAGTGCCATGTTTCAATAAAACCTCTAAACAAACCTTGATTCCCTTTGGACAGCAGTTATAGCCTGGAACTGAAAAGGACTTAACCGGGATTATATGTCACGAATATACACACAAAAAAAGCACATCATATTTTATTTGAGTCAGCATTTATTCTCCCACCTTGGGCATACAGTGTTCACGGGATTGGCCCAGGATCCACAGCAACCCTGATTAGGATAAAGTGCATACTAAGGATGGATGGATAAAAGAATGAATATCTACCTATATAAATGAAAATATCATTCAGAAAGCACCCGTATCCACTGTGAAATCTATTTTTGGATATCTGGGGTGTGGATGCTTATTGTTTTTAGAATTTGGCATCACAGCTTGAACCACATGCAAAATATGTCCTTTACCATGTAACTGACATGCCAATGATACTGCTGGTGCACAGAGGACAGAGATAAAAGGAGAGGGCTGTGAAATAAAGCCAAATATGGCATCGAGAAGCAAACAATAGTACATTGAGAGAAAGAAACACAGTAAAAGCAACTAATATCCTGGTAAGAATTATATTTACTCACTTAAAAAAAATAAAGCTCTTAACTGCGATTGCATCCGTACAAAACCTCATTACATGACATTGATGAAAGTCTATCTAGGTGAATTATCAGCGTAATGGGACATAATGTATTTTAATTTCTAATTCTAAATCTAGTTTTAAAATCATGACACTGTAGGTAGAAACCTGACTAAAATAGCTTAAGTAGCAGTCTACGAACACTGTTTTCACTAATGAGATTAGGGATAGTGCGCGTCACCCCAAGCGACCTTTAACTCATGTTACTTTCTCCGTTGTTGTTTTATGAAAATGGTTCTGGGGCCGCAGAGGAACTCGACGGTCTCATTTCCATAATTCTCCGGCAGTTACGAGACACTGAGACCACAAAGATCTGATAATAGGGTAATGTTATGCTATGCTAGTACAGATAATAATGTCACGAAACACGTCACTTCTGAGCAAACAATGAAAATGATTTCCCCCCTTGATACGATTGAGAAACGTAGCAATGACAGGACCCAGGTGGAGACAGGACTGGAATCCTAATGAAATGCACATGGTCAGGCAATCTCATGACATAAGCAAAATCACATTACCCTTAGAACCACACTGTGCACTCTGAGTGTTAAATCGAACCCCCACTCACCACCATCTCTCCTCCTCCCCACCCCCCACCACTGACATTATATCTATATCAATTACACTATTATATTATCCGTCTGTAGAGAAAATAACTGATTGCTGAGTGCAGTGATTGACGCCTCCACTCCCACCTCATTCTCATTCGAGTGTCACTTCCTGCTTTGGAACCCACTGTGCCTAAGCTGCAGATAATTAGCATGCAAAATAAAGTCAACAAACATTTCCATTAGCCACGGTGTCATTAGAAAAACAATTAAGCATCTGAGGAATTGATACGGGGCATCAGGTGGTATGAACGACAGTCGAGTACAACCTCTCACTCAAGGTGAATGTGTGTGTGTATGAGGGTGTGTGTGCTTCAGCGTGTCCATGATTAATACACCAAGAACCCTTTACTGCTTTATTGGATCTGCCTTCTGCATCTACATTGACACAATAGTGATGCTAACACTATAGTGATATGCATGATGCTAGCTTGCTGAGAAAGCAGAGTTTGGTCATGCTAGTTATACTGAGAACGAGTGGTTACATTGTTGCAGCTCTGCTAAGATTAGCCTCATTCAAGTGCCAATTCCTGCTTGGATCCCACTGTGCCTAAGCTGCAGCTAATTAGCATACTTTCTTTTCAAAAATAAATTCAACAAACATTTCCATTAGTCACGGTGTCATTAGCAAAACAATTAGGCATCCGAGGAATTGATAAGACGTATCAGGTACTTCAAAGCCCCGGTTGAGTACAGCCTCTCACTGCAAGTGTGTGTGTGTGTTTGTGTGTGTGTTTCTTATCTTCTCTTTATGTAGTTAAAGCACATTCCCTTCCCATTTTTAACCCATTCCACAGTCATAATCGGTTTTACGGCCGACGCTTTAAAACTGTCTTTTCCACCTTAGTTCTCTCCGTAATTGTCCTGATTTGATCAAACAGCGCATTCTGCTTTCTCCTGACAGCTCTGCACTTCTCCTCAACCTGAAAAGCAGGAGTGTGATTTAGCCTAAGAGCACAGGGATAGAAGCACTCGACTCCTCTCTCGTCTCCTCTTCATCCTCTCTGCATTTCTCTTTCTGTGGACAGACAATGTGAGTAATGAGACGGAACAAAGGATCGGTAGGACGTTGAGAGAAGGTGGTAATCACTGTGGTGGGCTAATAATGCCGCCTCGTTAGCCCTCCGTGTCCTCTGATAGAAGAAGAGATGAGCGAGGGCAAGCTGAGCACCGGCAGTAACACAATTACTGCTATTTAGCAGAAACCAGTACCTTGTTACTGCTGTAGACGTCATTTAACTGAAAATATTCCGAATACAGTTTATGAAAAAGGTTGCGGTTTAGATTTTGGTCCTACGTAGAGTATTTGTTGTCTTTGGTTTTATGGGATGGGCCTAAAATAGTAAGACAGCATTGTCTGCATAAGATACCGTTTTATAATAAATAAAACACTTTACTTTGGCTTATTTTTTTCTCATTATAAGTTCATAAGACAAAGCGGCTTATTACGTTACGGAGAAGAATTTCCGTTTTTGTCAGAAAACTTGCACCTCAAAACGCTGACACTGGAGACTCATTCCAACAAACTTGTCCTTACAGAAAACTCCGCCATGTGTACAATTAACCATGCTGATAAAATATGCTTAGCGGTCTTATTTACTTCATAGGAGCTGGAATTGTTTTTAGTCTTTTGTAGAAATTAACTTGCGGATGCTCATATTTCTTCTTTCCTGCATGAAATTTGGATGAAATTATAACGCAGGGTAGTCTGGGGTGTCTGTGTTGATACTCAGAATGTTTTGTCAGATCAGCAGAGAGAAAAGAGCAGCTGGAACGTCACAATAATTAACTGTGGGGAATGCGGTATAAACACATAAACCAGATGGTTCTGGGTAATCGGAGTGACAACGCAGTTCCAGTGAAGGGTAACACTCTTAATAAAGCATGAGGAAGGAATTAATGTCAGTTGGAGTTTATTTGCTTTTGAAATGGACTGTTTCATTTAGTAATTTTGATTGCAAGTTTATTATTTATTACGTTATATGGTGAGTTTGCCTGTTTGCACTGATCTAATAATTCATAAATCGACCTAAACAGTTAAAATCGACCTAAAGAGTTCTGATCTCTGAAACTTCCCCTTCACACCACACTATAGTTTGGATAATTTGGCATGGAGCAGAGCTTTGAGTCAAAGCTTAGATGCACAGGACGTTTTGGTGTCCATCATAAAACATATTCTTGTGCGTTGGCGCTACGTAATATTGGTGGCTCAGGGATGAAGATCAATATTAGATGAAAGATAAGTATTTTCTGCTATGAACTCTGGAACGTATGCAGGCATGTGACCCAATGGAAAGCTTTTTTTGACATATTTGGACAAGTAAACATTTGACCCTCTTTGAAACTGTGAATATAGTGCCCATGAATAAAGTTGATACATTGTGAAATGACACATACAACTGACATTTTGTAGTAATTTTATTTGAACAGATCAGTCACATGGAAAAAGTAAGTACACCCCAACATTTATCACACTGTCAAATCCTTAAAATTAGAATCAGGTGTTTTAAGATTTGGTGCCAGTGATTAGGGCCTGCTTAGGGAGTGCAGGTGGAATCAGATCTAGTGTCTTCTGTTCCCTTTGTTATTTAAAAAGGGATTTAAAAAGATCTCCAAATTATTTTAAATATATCATTGCACTGTAAGAAAATCATATACAAGTGGAGCAGATTTCAAACGACTGCCAATTTGTCCCGGACTGGCCGTCCCAGCAAATTCAGCCATAGAGCAGACCATCTGATGCAAAAAGAAGTCTCCAAGAACCCCAAAATTTCAACACAGGATCTGCTAGTAAGTATTGTAACTGTTGGTGTCAAAGTGCATGAGTCTACAATCAGAAAGAGATTGCATAAATTTGACCTGCATGGGAGGCGAGACAGGAAAAAGCCTTTGCAAGACTATCGTTTGCCAATGAGCATGTAGGGAAATACCAGGCCTTTTGGAATAATGTGCTCTGGAGAGACGAATCAAAGATAGAGTTGTTTGGTCACAGTAACAGCAGACATGTTTGCCGCAGACCAATGACAGCTTTTCAGGAGAAGCACCTCATATCAACTGTGAAGCACAGTGGTGGAAATGTTATGGTTTGAGGTTGCTTCTCTGGACAGCTTGCATTCATTGATTTAACTATGAATTCTGCATCATATCAAAGAGCGCTTGAAGATAATGTGAGGGCATCTGTCCGAAAGCTGAAATGAAAGTGGACCTTTCAACAGGATAATGATCCTAAGCTCACTAGCAAATACACCAAGGACTAACTCAAAAAGAATGACTTTATATTTTAGGGTTTAGAATGAATCGGGAATTGAATCCCATTTAAATGTTGTTGGTGGGTGTGAAACAGGCAGTACATGCAAGAAAACGATAAAATATCTTGAGGAAGCTCAACCTGCCACAGGAGCTGCTGATACAGTTTTGCTCAGCCGTCATTGAGTCTGTCCTGTGTATATCTATAACTGTCTGGTTTGGTTCAACCACCAAATATGGCAGAAGGTAACTACAATGGACAGTCAGGATTGCTGAGAAAATTATTGGTGCCCCTCTGCCCAACCTCCAATAACTTTACTCCTCCAGAGTGAGAACAAGGGCTAAGAAAATCACTTCAGAGCACTGAGCAGCAGGACAGCCATACACAAGAACAGCTTTTTCCGTCTGGCAATCTCCCACCTGAACAATTAAAACTGCCAACAGGGTTTCTTCATTGTGCATTTAATGCAATAATAATGTAATCCTTTTAAATACTTATAATATTATATTATATACCTCTGTACATTCATTCTACTTTCATTGCATATAAGTGTATATGACATACATGGCACATTCTGTACACATATCTGCACACATATAATCTTATTGTGTTCTGTGTAATTGTGTCGCTTTATATATATATATATATATATATATATATATATATATATATATATATATATATATATATATATATATATATATATATTGTGTGATATTCCATTTTCCCCCTTTGCACTGGAAGCTCCTGTTGCCAAGACAAATGCATTGTGTGTGTAAATAATTGTATGGCAATAAAGCTCGTAACGATAATTAATTCATTCTAATAGATGATTTAAAAAGCTAATTTTCCTTGTAGTTTGGTTCAAGTGGTAGCTCAGTGGTTAAGACATAGGACTTCTGATTGGTAGGAGGTAAGCTCAGATCCCAGCTCCACCAAGTTGTCACTGCTGGGTCCCTGAGCAAGGTCCTTAACCCTCTCAGTTGTATAAATGTATGTTGCTAAGGTATGGATAAGGGCATCTGCCAAATGCTGTAAATTGAAACATAAGTATAACAACTTTATTAATAGGCACTGTTACAAAGAGGATCAAGCATTTGCTTGTCCATATATGTCAAAAAATCCAACAATTTCCATGGGGTGTACTTATTCATTCACATGAATGTAGATCTTTAGTAATGGATCATACTGCTTTGAATGAGAGTCGAGGACTGGACAAGTGCTTCAGGGTTCTACATCAGATCTGCTTCTATTGTTTTCTTCTCTCAGAGGGAGGGGAGTGTTATTGACCTTTTCTCCCTCCCTACTATCTCCTCTGTGCATCAGAGTCATTCTTCTTCCTGTTCATCCTCTGTAGGTCACTGTTTTTTTAATTCCTGGCAGGCCACTTTCTCGCCATTTATGTTAATGGTGGATTAAAATGCAATTAACGCAACCTTTGTTAGAGGAGAAGGTCTTTAGGGTTTGGGATAAAGGGTTGGTTGGATTGGCCGTTAGACATACTGATTGATTTCGAGGACATTCATGACTCTAAAGGTGATCGCACACATTTGCACATATCACAGACTTCAGCTCTTTGAACAACAAAGTCAACCGATGTTAATTAAGGAAGGAGAACTGTACTGTCTTACAATGTTTAATATTTCTACATGCAAAAGTTTTCGCCAAGGAACTGATTCTGTTTACAGATTCCTACTGGACTGTTTATATGCCTTGGTATAAAATCATGTTACATGTAATCCGATCCAAAGTCAACATTGTTGGAAAAAATGATTAGTCACCATCAGTCCCAAACAACATCATTACATAGTATTACCACGGTTGTTATTCTTCTTTTCAACGGATTATTAAATGGATTCCCTAGCTCAGACACAATTTTCATTCAGATTGGTTTACTCAATTCCGACAGAGGTGTGTTTATGTATTAACTTGAGTTACTGTTCCCAGCGTCCTTTCTATAACCCTTCTCCAAGATCTCTGGCAAAAGATTTCCGAGTTTTTTTAATGAGTGCGATTGAAAATGGATTAATCCTCAACTGCAGTCAGTGGATCAATAGGCACGGTGAATACAATAATGCCTGATTTAGCAAATATTATCCCCCATGTCTTCCAAGAAAAGGATTAGAAATCAATATTGTGCTCAATGTTTAAGCCACTAAAATAAATGCCTACCTCAGGGCTAATTAAATTAACAGTACATTGACTAACTCGCCTCATAAGCCAGATTTCTAGACTTCACTACAGCTAGAGCTAGAGCTAGAACTTTTTTTATTTTATTTTAAATCCTGAATATTCCACTCAGTGGAAATATAAATGCATCGTCATTAAACTCAATCCTGGACAGGGTCACTGTGAACCCAGAGCCTATCCCAGGAACACTAGGTGTTAAGCATTGACACATCTTGGACAACGTTTACCTACTGACATGTTTTTGGGAGGTAGAAGGAAACCAGAGAAACCTAAAAAAAAAAAAAAAAAGACACAAATATTTGGAAAGCATGCAAAACAGTAATTTGAGCAGCTTTTCCGCTGTGCCGTTCCTGCTATATTCTTGCATAGTGCATTGAGCAGCTTTGGCTCAGGTGTTAGAGCGGGTTGTTCACTAATTGTAGGGTTGGCGGATCAATTCCCGGCCCACATGACTCCACATGCAGAAGTATCTTGCCCAAGGCACCCTGAGTTGCACCCGATGGCATGTTAGCGCCTTGCATTGCATGGCAGCTCTGCTACCATTGGTGTGTGAATGAGACAGTGTAAAGCAATTTATATAAAAGTGCTATAAGTGCAGGTCATTTTCCATTTTAAGGAACGCTTAAGAATGAAACAGCAATCAAAAGCCATAAAATGTGGAACTGTGCCTTTTAGTTACGAACCCGGCCCGTTGTTTGATGGACAGCTAAGATCATTTTGCTGCTTTGAAAGACTATGGCTTACTGAAGTTAATTTTGGACCCTTCTCAGAAGCACGTCCGATGAAGCTCGGACAGCAGGCTCTTTCTGACTGACAGCTCCAGAAGAACGAACCGCTGCTACGTAATGGAAAAACATCATGTGCATGTATTGTGTTTTCACCTCCAACAGCAAACCACATTTATTCTGAAGTAGAAATGCAGCCAGACACAGACGTTTATTGGACTCTTCCTCTTTTTCATCCTTTGACCTCTATGATTATTAGAGTGTAGCGGACCAGGACTATAGAGCACAATGGCTCTATTCTACAGTTTCCTTCAATAAGGGATACACCTTCATTCACAGAATAGAAAAAGGCATTGGACCTGAAATTAAAAAAAGGTGCTGTTCAAAGTAGTTTTGCAATGAAACAACAGTTTGAGTTTTGACAACAGTGAAGATGATTTGGTTTGATTACCATGAATGAGAAATATTATTTCTGATGGTCGTTCCCGTGTGGGGAAAATGTGTAAAAGTGCATTTCACCACAGGCTTTTAAAATGTTGTTCCGAGGACGAATGTCACATCTGAAACATGACACCACATGACCTACATGTGAAAAGTAATCTTGGGGAAATAAATTATGTGTAAAAAAAAAATGTTAAAGCTAATTAACTGTGATCATAGAATCATGTAGGAAATTAGTCACGCTTTCTGGGAAGTAGGAAGTCAGAATAAGGAAGCATGTCATTTTCAACCACCAAGCCTTCAAGCTACAAAGCAGGAGAAGAAAACCAAATATGGATGCCTTCATGTTTGTCGTTTCTTACAAACAACATAGCCAAGTAACTGTGATGAGTGATGTATATTTACTTCCTCAGAACAGAACAGCTCGCTGAACTGTGCAGACACGTCATATTAGTAGAAGATAAAGATGTGCTAGTACTCTGTGAGTGGATAAGAGTAAGGTATCAAGACAATCTCCTTCATATTCCGGATTAATCATAAGACACTTTGCACTTGACATCCAGTGAGACTTCAAGGCATCCACAGTTGGCCAATAATAGGTGTGTGAAGGAATTTCATTTGACATGCTGAAAGGCGAATGAGCTTTGGGTGTATGACACAGCATACAAATATTATCATCGTTGTATATCAGAGAGGAACAGAATTAAATTAATCTAGGCGAGTGAGCAGAATAAAGACGACGTGCGAGTTCTTTTGTCTTTCTCTCTCCACAGAATGCATTAACACCATGAAGAGACAGTATAATTATCCTAGTTATCATATTTCTTTCTCTACAGCTGGCACGGAGCCCATCTATTTATCATATTTAACACGTCTACACTCGTCGACGAGTTGTTGCTAAGAGTTAAGATGCATGTTGGTGTGTATGTAACAATGTGCCGATTTGGGTTGTTTAATGAAGCACACACTTCACAAATGCACAATTATGTTACACGTGTTTGTGGAGTAAGAGGTGGAGTAAAGGCAGTGCAAACTTCCTGCCAACATTATGTGAAAATCAGGAAAGGATGAAGTGTGGCAGGGTCACAGAAGTGATAGTCAATAACAGTACTACTTATCTATGATGAGACTTGCTTTTTTTAAATGGTTTATTATTTTTTTTAAGTTTCATTTTTGTAGAACATTTACATTTACATTTATTCATTCATTTCATGTAGAACATTTCTGCTGAACATTTCTACAGAACAATTCTACAGATCATTTCACATTTCTACGGAACATTTCTACATTTCTACTGAACGTTTCATTTTTATTGAATATTTTTGCTGACCTTCTGATGAACCACTTCTAATAACCTTTCTGCTAAACATTTCTGTTGAACATTTCTGCTAAGCCTATCTAAATCGCCTTGTCTGTTCTGTCCTCCCCACCCTTTCAAAAAATAACAGCAAATTGAGCAACAGCTGTAAATGTTCACAGGTTTTTTTTCTTTTTATACAAAGGAAAACAAAATTGAACCCACAACCCACCCCTCCGGCTCATCATGGCTACCCATTAACTGTCGCTGGTTATAAAGATATTATCAAATTCAACAACAGGCACCAACCTTTAAGTGGGTAGTGTCTGTAACTCCATAAAGTATGCAATAAAGGGATGCCATTTATGAAAATACTTATCTGTACAACCATTCATCGTATATCTTATTTTCTCGATATTCAGAAAAAACATCACGTCCTTTATCCACTGGGAGATAGATGGGTATTTACTAGACTTCCAATGTAACAGTAGGAAACGTCTTGCTATAAGGGCAACAATATGATTCAATTCAGATAACATAATTTTAAACCGGTTATTGATGATCATTTATTATAAATGAATTATTATTAGTTATAATTGATTATACATTATTATTATTATTATTATTATTATTATTATTATTATTATTATTATTATTATTATTATTTTATTTTTTATTGTTAAGGACAGATAGCTGGTGTATTTAAAAAATCATATACATTTTTATTTTATTTATTTATTTTAATTTTTTGGGCATGTGTCTTTAATTTATTTTATAAATTTTCATGTGATTCATTTACATGTGATTCAATTACCAAATTGCTTCTCTTTAAATCCAGTTTTAGACTGTGATATTACAAAGGTCTTTCCAGATTATTACTTGCTACACTGTATGAGATAACCCCAGTAAAATTGCCAGAATTCTATAATATCATTTGTTCACCATGTTAGGTTTAAATCCTCTAAAAACAGATTTGCAATTAAATAATATTACTCTGTTCCAATTCACATCCTTCAAAGCACTAGCATGTTCTACTCACTCTCACAATCCACCAAACACCCACACACCCAAAGTCTCCACAAAACAAATGAGACAACAGTGTATTCTACAAAAACCGAACGTTGTCAACAATGTGAAAACAACTCGGAGAGTAAGCTGAACTAACCAACAAAATTACCAAGACTGATAAACAGTCTGCACACAATAATAAATATAATGTCCTTACCTTTTAAAGACTTGTAACAAATAATATAACAGTGTAGCACGTAAAGCCGAGGAAATAAGACTAATAAAATTAAATAAACAGAAACTCTTACCTAGTCAGAGCATCAAAACAGAGAAGCACATTATTACAGGAGTAGATTTTAAGAGGAGTGAGTCCACAAAATCTAGGCGAAGTATTGCAACGAAAATATTTTCAATAAGAATTCAAATTTTGTAGAGCTGGAAGGCCGAGTGCAAAAAAAAATTAAATAATAGAAGAGCACTATTAAATTTTAAACTGATGTGTAGATATATAATTTAATAGGCTATGAAGGTGGTCCGATACTTTTAAACTGACCACATTAACATTATTCGAGATTTAACGAAATGCAAACCCCTGATTCTGAACATATATCAATTGGACGCTTAGAAATCAGATCATATTGTATCATAGCAGGTTCAGTAGCACTGCCAAATATTGACTCATTGCCTTAAAAATGGAAATCATATCACATGATGTGGAAGCCTGCAATCTCCCAGTCTACCTCATGTTGCGTTCGTGGGTAAGTAGTAAGGTTTGTGGTGCTGCTAGTGTATTCATGTTTTGCACATAACACTGCTTTTATTGCCATTTCTTTTTGAGCTTATGCTGAATTCAAAATATTTCCAATTTTGAACATTTATTTTAAACTTTAGCCACCTGTCTCACACACTTGGAGTCACATCGTAGACCGTTGGATCGATTTTCCAATTTTTTTTCTTTAAGCTTAGTTTCCATATAATATGCAATGCATTTTTTATGAGTGCTATTTTTTTTAAAAGACACCAGTCTTGGCTCAAGCACTCTTAGAAGAAAAAATAAAGGTTGGTCTAAGACTCAAGTGATCATTAACTTGTCTCTCTTGTGGAACCCTCAAGGATGTTCTGTAAAAATCAGAGAGGGTTCATTCAAAGTAAAAACCCAGAGGCAATTTTTTTTTAACTGTCCAAAGAACCATTGAGGACACAAGGGATAAGTATTTACATCAATACAGCCTCCTACACACTTAATAATTAATTCTGTATATATCGCCTCAATGATGATAAGAAATTTTGAAAAAAAAAAGAATGTAGAGAAGATATGTAAATGTTTTCTTGAAAAACAAACTGTAGAATCTACTTTAAAATGAGAACAAAGATAATAAACTGAAAAGTCTCATATTGCTGTCACGTCAACGGCAGGATCAGCATCATACTACAATTCCCAAAATGCATGAAACATGAACACAATGGGCAAAAGCCAAGTTGTTTTCAAAACATTATGCAAAATCAATCACTGCATACAAGGCTCAGATCATATGTACACTCAAGAGTTGGCAGGACAAGAGTTGGCAAGCAATGGATATTAGCTCAAAGTTTGCTTTATTTAGTGTGTAAACAAGAAATGTCTGCCAAATATTTCAATACTCAAGGAGGTGGACTTCAGCTGGGTAAAATGTGTAATGTGACTTTTTATTGTTATTAATTATTTTGGTATTTTTCAACAGTGAACTAGTGGTGAACTGGAGTGATCTGAAATTAAAAGGTGTTATTTTTATGTAACTGACAAGATTGTGTCGTTTACAAACTTACAGACAAGCGTGTAGTCACGGGGAGCCTGATACACACTATTGTTAATAATCATAATTTCATCTGTTTCTATCATCATTTATCTCTTCTCAGCCTCCAGATATACCAATGTATGTACAAATTATATATCAAAATTTATGATAAAGCACTTTGTTTATCTGCTGTAATTCTCCCTTATAGAAACACACACACACACACACACACACATCCATATCAGTTATAATGGTCTCACAGTAATATACAGTGTGATGCGACTGCCAAGGAATTATGGAAATGAGATGCCTGTTCACCTCGGAGGATGCCGGAATTGTTTGCATAAAACAGCATGTCAAAGTAACATGAACAAAGGGTCAATAGAGGTGAAACACTATCTATAATCAGTTTACAGAAAATATTGTGTACATCATTATTTTGGGGTATGTTATTGCTTACACAAACTCTGAGCTCCTAATAATAATACATAAATTGCGCACGTCTGTATTCAGACCTCAGACATGACTACAGATTAAAACACTGCTCAGGCAGAGTTCCAAAAACAGTCACAATTATGCCCGATACGCATGGCTGTGAAGTTCATACTACAGTGAATAGGATGTAGTCTATGATACATGCTAAAAAAAATCATGAGTCAGGGGAAAAATATCCTGTATATTCTGAGAAATGTCAGATACAGTAGATCAAAATGTACTTCCACAGTGTTTAGTCTTGTCAGAGAATTGTAAAGAATGGGTCAATCCATCTCAA